>MEHQ01003762.1:273090-283368 GCA_008828725.1 Saccharina japonica
AGGAACAAGACCCCACCAACGCCCACCAGCCACTACGGGCAACAACAGCTTCCAGTGCTTCTTCGGCTGGAGGGGCGTGGGGGGGGGTGGAGGGGGGGGGGGGAGGGGGGAGGGGGGGGGGGGGGGGGGGGGGGGGGGGGGGGGGGGGGGGGCGTACTTATTTGTTGCTTGCTATAGTCTCTGTATCTTGTATCCTCATGTTGCCATCTGTGTATTTTATCTTATATTGTCGATGCCTCTGTATCTTGCTCAGTAAGTAGCCCTTATTTAGGAACCCCCGCGATAAAAGCAAGCGGTATATAAGGGACCTCACATTTCTGCCCACCGTTTCAGCCCACTGAATTGATTTTTAAGGGGCCGGTACCATCTCTGATAAGGGACTATTAATAGGGTGCCCTATATAAGGGACGTCCCTCCAACCCCGATTGCACTATTAATACTGTGAATAGTGTAGGGTCCCTTAAAACGGGCCTCTGCCTACTCGTACTGCACTTTTGTTCTCTCCACGTTTACTTTCCCGCTCAGCTCGTATCGTACTAAAATATGTAGACGAGCTTTTACCCTTAACCTCTTTCTGGACAAAAAGTCTTGGTCAAAGGTGACGTGCCCTTTCCCCCCTTGCTATTTATATATACGTGCCATGTAACTACCTCCCATTTGTGTGGGATGGAAAACTTTTACTCGGCACAAGGGGGATGCTCGTATTACGTATATACGTACCAGGGTACCAGGTAGTGTTTATGGTAAGGCACCCACGAGGCAGTTACATAGATACTACTCCCGTTGCTGTATCTGGAAGTGGCAACACCGGAAATTAAATTAACCTAATTGAAGCGGTCATCCACATGCAAGTCCGCCTTACAAGGGGTTCTTACGAGGATGCAGCTGCTCACCCTCCATGTGACTCGCCCAACACCTCACGTCTCGCTTCGCGCTTGGCGCAAGCAATGTTCATGCCTGGTCGGTGAAACCCGGATGTGCTCCGTCCCGGCATTATACGGATGCAAGAGTCTTTGGTCATACGACTACGGCCAGGCATGAATATGAAGTGCACCCCCCCCTCTACCCTGCCGCCTCCGTTCTTACCCCCTGCATGGCGAACGCTCGTGATACAGCTGCTCCCTGGATCGAGCAACGAATTCCTGGTACGTCGTGTAAAAGGCGTTTTTGTGTTGTTGGCTTGGGGGCGGAGGCAGGGGGGAGGAGGGGGGGGGGGGGTAGAAACTTCTGAAAAACTTTTAGGTCGTGGATTTGAGGTGTGTAGGTGGGATAGGGGGAGGGGGAGGTGGGTATGGTTAGTACTTATGGTATGCATGACCCTACGTAATTGTATGCCATAGGGGGCGGGGGGGGGTGTACTCATGTCGGTCATGGCCGTAATCGTATGGCCATGGGCCCATTCATCCCTACAATGCCGGGGTGGAGGGGGGGGGGGTACTCAAGTGTTGATTGCCTTAGTGGTTTGACCATTGACCACGCATCCCTGTCGAGACGGAGCACCGTTCCTTCTCCTAACAAGAGACACCTCCAAGCGTTCGGGCGTTCAGTACGTTTTGTCCGCGTGGGGTATATACGTACCTGCGTGATATTGTTTGGTGTTAGTGGTGTGATTTTGGTGTCCGCAAACGGTCCGCGGTAGTCCCTTTTGATTCAGCTCGTTCGTTCGTCTGCTATATATGTAGCTCGTTCCCTTTTGTCTTCCCCGTTTGTCTTCCCCCGTTTCCTTGTGCTGTCTCGTTCGCTTTTTTAGTTCCTCCTTTGCGACAACTGGCCGTTCACTTTTTGTTATTCTCCCATACATACATGTATGGTGATCGGTCGTTCGCTTCCTGTACGCTCCCATGCTATTGGTCGTACCCTACATTTACTCCCCACGTATAGATAGCGACCGGTCGTTATTTGTTTCTGTTTTTCTTCCTTGCGTTCAGGTTTGGGTAAGGGTGACCAGACCCGACCAGACCCGATGACTGAAGAGCCCTGTTTTTTTTTTCGCCTCACGAGTGATCGGTGGGCCACTTTATTTCGTGCTTTAATCGGGGGGTTTCTCGTTCCCCTGTCCCCGGTTTTCGCTTCGCTTCGCTTTATTTTTTCCGGTACGATCAGTCGGGACAGGACTCGACCATGGGGCTGAATTTCGAGAGGCGGGGGAGTTTGATCGCGAGAGAAAGCGATCGAAATATGGGAAACGGCGCAGGTATGATATGATATGTGTAACCTACAGCAGCAGTGTACTTCGTAGGTACCTCTGGTGTGTAATTCCTCGCACGCACCCCCTTGGATTTGTTTGTGTTGCAGCTCGGTACATCAGTTGATAGTATTACGGGGTGGGCTAATGATGCCATAGTAAACACGACCCACGGTACACAGAAAAACCTATACATTTACCTATTTTTTGCCAACACTATTTAATGAGTGATACGATAGAAGTAGCACTTTGTGGCTGAATGGTTTTCTGAACGATCGGGCTCCTTCGCTCAAATTCGTCGTTTTTTTCCTTTTTGTGACGAAATATTGTTCAGAGTTATACTTGGGTCATGAGATTTTTCATCCGCGGGAGCACTTTTATTTCCCTCCAAAATCATTTTTCGGTGAGGTATATATATGACGCTCCTTAAGTGAGGAGCTCAGAAAAAACATGATGCACCTCTATCGTAGCATGCGTCATTTGGTCCCTATTTACTAGTATTTACTATGGTCCCCCGTACTACAGTACACACAAAAACCTATATATTTACCTATTTTTACCAACAATATTTGGCCCTATTATATGATATTTACTATGGTCCCCCGTACTACAGTACACACAAAAACCTATATATTTACCTATTTTTACCAACAATATTTGGCCGTATTTACTATGGTCCCCCGTACTACGTTACACACAAAAACCTATACGTTTACCTATTTTTACCAACAATATTTGGCCCTATTTACTATGGTCCCCCGTATTACGGTACACACAAAAACCTATATATTTACCTATTTTTACCAACAATATTTGGTCCTATTTACTATGGTCCCCCGTAGTAGCATCTTAAAACCCATTTAGGACTGCAGTCCCGTTTTGGGGACAAACCACTCTAATTCTAAGTAAGTTGTCCCCAAAACGGGACTCCAGTTCTCCCGCGTATTTGGGGACATACTACTTGGAAATTTTTGTGAGATAAGTATTTCAGTTATGCATGGGTTTTACTGTATATATACTTGACCTGCATTCGGCGCAATGTGCGGCCGGCCGCTTCCACCCGTTTTTTCGTTTACCCTTGTGTTTTGGCTTTTTGGCTTTTTGGCTTCTTTTTTTTTTTTGCCTCGTTTGTGGCGATTGGCTTTGAGTTTGGCGATGGGTTAGAATAAGACACCGTCAACAACTACCTCGTTTCTATTGGTCTCTCCAATTGCCGTGAACGGCTGCTATCAAGGGAGCCGGCCTTTACGGGATTCGGAATTATTATCTAGGATAAAGTATAGAATTCGGGGGAATTGGTTGTGGCCCGCGTGTGGTTCCGGTGTTATGATCATGATGAAGGTGTATTTCGAAAAAACGCCGAAAACAGTACGTACTCTGGACATCAACCCTAAATCCCAACCCCGCCCGGACCCTTAATGAGCTTTGTTTCGAAATAATGAGACGTTTTTTTTTTTTTTTTTTTCCTTGAAAAAATGGCCGACTACACTAAAAGGCATATAATAAAATATTCCCCGATTTTCATACTTTTATCCTATTAGGTAATAATTCAGTGATGCGGTAAATGCTACTTGCATCAAGGTGTTGGACCCGCTTTGTTGAGCGGGCAGCGTCAGCCGCAAAAAACTCTTGTAATATTATGCGCATGCATGACCATGGATGGCATTCTTGGGCTGTTTTGCATGAGCCTTGTTTTGTTGCGTACGGGTACAACGCGGTTTTGCACGATAAGAAGTGTCCCCGAATTGCGTTTTTTTTTGTTTTTTTACTGATCTGGACGAAAATATATGGACCGCTTGGTTTTTATATTTATACTTGATCATTGCTTATATTTTCGCCCACAGTCATTAATATGTATGTATCTACTACAGTATTCTGTCCAGCTGTTGGGGGGGATGTAATAGTTGTGACTGATTTCCACATGATCAAATTTTGTTTTTTGTTTGGCGTGTGTGTGTCTTAGGCGGGGCGAGCGGGCGGGCCGGACCAAGAGGGATCTGGTTGGAGCGTAACAGCAGTGCCAACATGTCCTACAGGTTCTACCCTGCTCCGGCGGAGAAGGTGTGATAAATGCGATACCGATAATGATATTGAAGTTCGATGCATACGATACCGATATCGATACTGGAGTTCGATGCATGCGATACCGATAGCGTTATTGGAGATACTGATATTGAAGTTCGATACATACGATACCGATAACGATACTGGAGTTCGATGCATACGATACCGATAACGTTATTGGAGATACTGATATTGAAGTTCGATACATAAGATACCGATAACGATACTGGAGTTCGATGCATACGATACCGATAACGTTATTGGAGATAATGCTAGTGAGTTCGATACCGATAACGATTATGGATTTTGGTGCATATGATACCGATAATGTTAATGGAGTGCGATACATACGATACCGATGACGTTTATGGGCAATACTGATACCGACGATGGAGTTCGATACGTACAATACCTATAATGATGGAGTTCGATACATGAGACACCGATAACGATAGTGGGGTTCAATACCGATAACGATACTGGACTTCGGAGTTCGAGACATAGGCTACCGGTATACCAGGTACATATATCGAAAAGTCATATACTAGTGGATGTCGAATATACACGCATGCAACGAAACATCATAGAGGTGGTGGATACCGAACGATAACGGAGTTCGATACGCACGATACCGATAACGACACTGGCATATGATAGTTCGATACCTGGTACATGCAATACCTTTAACGATATTGGAGTTCGATACTGATATACTGATATATAACGAAAATGGGGATTTCCGTCGGTATGCACCCCCTTCGGCAACTCTGCAGACCTTGAGCGAGAGACGGAACAGCCTGAGCAGGGGTGCGGGCCGTATGGAACGCAAATCCGAAGGCACGGCGGAGGACTGGCCGCACCCCCCCCTGTCCGCGGACGCCTTCAGTGGGTTTTCCAGGGACGACCCTGAGGTGTCCCTTCGGAACCAAGAGGTGAGTTGTAATGTACCGTATGTGGGTTTACCTGAAATCAGGGATGTTCGCGGGTAAGGTCACACTCGCGGGTCGGGTCGGGTCGGGGCCGGGGACAGCACCACTCGACCCGCGTGAGATTTTGAAGGTCTCCTGACCCGAAACCCGCAGGTCGCATACCATGACCCATGAGGTGTATGTATGCCCGATCCGTTTTGAGTTCGGAACGGCTTCAATCTGAAATAAAATGAAATATTCAAAAATCGCCCCACGAGCCACGCGATTGGCCAACAGCGTTATTCTACTGACCGTAATGATCCGGTTTTTTTTTTTTTTTTCACGTGTGATTTGACGCAACGAAGATACATTATTCGAACGTGGTGCCTATTGTACTGCTGTATGCCCCGCTCACCTTCACGACTATGTACGTACGTATATATATATAACCGTTTTTTTTGTGTTTTTTGTTTTTATTTTCAGGTGCACGAGGCGACCGAGATGATGATCGAGCACGTGGTGCCGATGGTAGCGGAAATGCTGTCGGTGGTGCAAGAGGATATGCACGAGTCGCTTGACCTCCCCATCGAGTTGCACAGGTAAAAGGGGGGGGGGGGGGGGTACTTCATGCCACGCCTTTACAGTGCGGTAGTGGAGGGAGTAATGCCACGGTAGGGAAGATAAACATGCCTCTATAGTGCCGTAGGGGTGAGGGAAGGGGTACTAATGCCATGCATGGCCGTGGCCGTTGTGACTATAGACCCTCGAGTCCCTACAATGCCGGGGGACGAAGCACGTCGGGTTTTCACACAAAGGGGGGAGGCGTACTCTTCTATTCCTCGCCTCAGACATACTACCGTTATACCCCTTTTTCGAAGCGGAGCACCGTTCCATTCCTACTCCTGTTCGGGACGGACACCTCCCAACATTTGGGCGCTCATTTCGTTTTTTTTGTTTCCCCTAAATATTACATAGAATCAATTTTCTTAGCTTATCCCCTCTCTCCTGTTTCGCTGTCTGTGGCCACCGGGGCGGTGGTGGTGGTGGTGGGGGGGGTGTACTGCATTTTCATGCATGGCCGTAGTCGTATGACCATAGACCCTCGCATCCCTACAACGCCGGGACGGAGCATGTCGGGGGGGCGGGGTGGCGTACTCATGTGTTGCTTGCCTTGGTCCTTTGACCATTGACCACGCATCCCTTTCGAGACGGAGCACCGGGGCGGGGGGGTTGTATAATGAGTTTTTGGGTATTGAGCTGATGCAAATGTTCTTTTTGGTAGTGGTGGGTTGGCTGGTGCTGGTGTTGTCATTGGTGTTCTTTACGTTGCCGTTCTTGTGATTTGTTTCCATGTACTGGTACTCGTAGGATAGATAATATGTTTCGTCGATGCCTGTCTGCGTTGTTGTATCGGTTCTATGGTCCGACCAATCGTTTCAGCATGTTTCGTTTCGCACCGCATCCCGGTTCCTGACGTCATTCGTACGGTCCCTTGCCCCGCCGCCCCCGCCCCCCCCCCTCTCTCGTGGCGTGTTTCTCTGCCTCCCCGACCCCCCACACCTCCATCGCGTCCCCCCCCCTCCTTTCCGTCTTGTGTTTCTTCGTGGTTCGGCTTGGGGTGGTTGTGGTCGTGGTGGTTGGGGCGGCGTGCGTCGTTTATTGGGGGGGCAGATGCGGTGTGAACATCCGACATCTGGGACAAGTACGGTCTACGATTGACGCTGAGGACCAGAAGAAGGGGTGAGAGCCGACAGTGTCACAAGACAGTGTCGTACAAGATAGTGGTATCGCTGGTGGTTGTGGTCATGGTGGTAATGATGGTGGTGGTGGTGGTGGTGGTGGTGATGATGATGGTGGTAATTATGATGATACTGTACGTACTGCTTTTTTTTTAAAGCTAGTTTCCCTCTAATCTATCGTAGCCCCGTGGTCACGGAACAGGCGAAAAAATAGCGTCTCGTTTTTTCTTTTTTTTCCATCCCACTCATTATCTTCGCTCGTCCTTTCTCTTTCCTTCCTATTATTAATAGTAGTCGTAACTCAGATCCGGGGGGTCACAAAGCAGGCTCTTCTCCCTCCTCCCCCAGTACGGTTCGTGCCTTGAATATTTTGTCGCGAGAGAAGACTTGAGCCCTTTCTTTTCCTCTCCAATTGAAGAAAATAAAGTGCCAAAAAAAAATCTTCCAAATCATAATATTTAAATTAGTATATTCGTGCACCGCAGTACCCGTACGCATCGAAACGGTGCAAACGAGAGCTGTGGTATATATATATTTATATATTTATATATATATCCCATCCCGTATCGCTTGCAACCAAATACTACCAGGGACATATGATTCGAGTATGTACGTATATGAAGACACGGGGAGTACGTATTATAACTGGGGAGTTCGTATTATAACCGGGGATCGAAAAATATAGAATTAACCGTGAACTCGTTTTGGGCCGGTCGGTGGTGCCTGCCTCGGGTTTATCGCCCGGTGGCTACCTTCTTTTTTCTTCATCTTTCGAAAAAAAAAAAACGTCGTATATATGTTCGTTCTGCAAATTTATAAAAAAAAAATGTCGTATATATGTTGTTCATTCTGTCCCGGTGGCTGCGTGCGAGTACGTAGCTTGTATATACGAGGAACGAACACCTGCTCTGTTCTCTCTTTTCAATTTGCGGCACCCCCCCCCCCAGGATTTCAGGTCAACCACAATCTCGAAGGGGAATCTTGTAGACAGCACAGGCCACCTACTGTATTAAGAAACAGGAAATCTGGCCCAGGCTGGATTTCTTATTGGAGAGAGGGTGCTTTCCACACTAATTTCAAGAGAACGACTCCTGAATTTCTTATTTTCTCTCAACACCAGCCTGGATTTCTTATTTAGTAGCCTATTTTTTGTTAGGTGTCCTGTACTGTATAACCATTTTTTCGAAGCTTAGCCAAGTGCGTGACATATTTCTCTGGCTTACGTGAAATGGCCGTAAATATAATCACCGCTTTGATATTGAAATCAGAGACCAAACGGAGATTATAATTCCGACCAAGGTGATATATGAGAGGGCCAATGCCCCCCCCCCCCCGCCGGCTAAAAAGCGATCGCTGTCTTAGGAGATAGAGGGTGGCCACAGGCGGCGAAACAGGAGAAAAAGGGGACATGATGAGCAAAACATCCATGTAGGTGGAAAACAACGTAATGAGCGCTCAACTGCTGTTGGAGGTGTCTCTTTTATCAGGAGTAGGAACGGTGCTCCGTCTCGAACGGGGTGCATGCGTGGTCAATGGTCAAATGACTAAGGCAAGCAACAAATGAGTACGCCCCCCCCCCCCCCCCCCCCTCCCTCAATTGTTGTCTCGTCTCTTTTTTTGGTAAAAGCTTACTGCGGGATATGATGCTGACAGAGATGGTAGCGCGGACCTTGAAGAATATTCTGAGATCTTTCCAGCGAAAGTGGATGAAGGCCGAGAGATCCACGAGCGAACAGGGCATGCGGATGCTTGGTGAGCCCGGCTTTGACGCTGGCAATTTGACCGTTGGAAAAACATGGAATCAACGGATAGATAGCTCGATTTAATCTTTCCTCCGCGCCTCCGCGTAGAGGGAATAATACACGGAAGAAGGGCCGCATGCTTATTTTTGCAAGTAGACCCGGAAGAAGATCCGGGCGTTGGATCGACAGAGTAAGATCCACCCGTGGGTGGAGATCCATAAGTTGTGGTTCTCACGTTAACTCGTCGCCAAATATCTACAGTACTGTAAGTCCGTTGTGCATGAGAGGGCAGACTCCAACAACTATGTAGTGGAAGAGAACACATCAAGAATAAAACGAAATACTATATTTTCTGGTACAAAACAGTAGATGTGTTGACGAGTATAGCTATTACAGGGGACCATAGTATATAGGACCGATTTTTGTTAGTAAAAATAGGTAAATATATAGGGTTTTGTGTTGACAGTAGGTCCTATATACTACGGTCCCCCGATATAATATTAATGTTACTAGTAGATGCGCATACAGCGCATACAGTGGGTAGGTCTGGAAGAAGAGACAAACAGGTAGATTTCGAAGAAGGTACACACCGTATAGATGAGGGAGCATGTACATGCACTCTAGACCCCCGAGAGAAAAGCCTCGTACGCTTAACTACTGTTCACGGTGTTTTTATTACAGGGGAACATAGTAATCAGGACCAAATACGCTTAGTAAACATACTGTAATATCGTGTCCTTCGAAGGTGAAAACTAATTGATGACTTGAATAAGTGTGAATTAATAAAAAATAGCGTTGTATCGTAGGCTTAGAGAATGTACGAAACGGGGGCCGGGTATATATGGTAGATTTTTGTGTTTGTGATTGGTCCTGATTACTATGCTCCCCCGTAATAGTAGACCCGAAAGATTCCGGCGGTGGACCCAATAATGCACTTTCGAGACGGAGCACCCGTTCCTATTACGGTGGAGCATAGTAAATACTAGTAATACTAGTAATACTAGTAATACTAGTAAATAGGACCTACGGTAGACACAAAAACCTATATATTTATATATATGCCTTTTTTTACTTACAACAGTTGGTCCTATACATTATGGTCCTCCGTAATACTTTTAATAGGTAAATCTCCAACAGTTGGGGGGCTCATAACGTCGGTTCCACATACAGCAGTAGTACATTTGAAACTTTTAGCTAATCTTATCAGGGGGGTGTATACTAAAACCATTTTGTTTTTTGACAAAAAAAAAGTGCATGGATCCCAACCCACTTGGGCTTGTTTTTCACTCGGAGATTTCGAGGAGTGTACATACGTACAGTATTCATAGTATCGTTTTCAGGTATGTCGTTCGTGTACCCTCGCTACCAGGTAAACAAATATAATATACTGTAGAAAGCAGTAGCGATACCTTGTTGTAAACATAACACATGTTTCTAAGAAAAAAACAAAACTCATGCTTACATCGTCCTCCCAGAACTTCTCTGAGTTGGAGTGCGCTCCTGTAACCAAGTTCAAGAATTCCACCACTGCCATATCCCACCACCACGGCCACCGAAGGGAGTTCCATGACAATGGGAAGGGGCACAGCGAGGCATTCGCAGGGAGGGAGGGGGGGGGGGGGGGGGGTGCGCGTGCGTCA
>MEHQ01003762.1:283480-359041 GCA_008828725.1 Saccharina japonica
TTTTCACGGCCCGGCCCGGCCCGGCCCGGACCATCATTTTTCTTCAAGTCTCGGCCCAAGTCTCGGCCCGGCCGCGCCCGGCCCAGCCCGGCCCAGCCCATCACATTTTCAAAAGTCCCGGCCCAGCCCGGCCCGGCCCGTCACAATTTTCAGATCGGCCCGGCCCGGCCCGGACAAACGGCCCATGACAAGCCCTGCTACTACCTGGTCTTCTCTACTATGACCTTAAACGGGATAGTGTTAACAATGGGCACACAACTGTATTAACCCTTATAGGACTGGAGTCCCGTTTTGGGGACAAATTACTTAGAATTAGAGTGGTTTGTCCCTTAAACGGGACTGCAGTTCTAAAAGGGTTTTTGAAGATGTGATGGGCTGAGTCGGGCCGCGGCCCATCCTCTGAAAAACTGATGGGCCGGGCCGGGCCGGGCCGGGCCGCGGTCCATCCATCCTCTGAAAATTTGATGGGCCGCGCCGGGCCGCGGTCCATCCATCCTCTGAAAAATTGATGGGCCGAGCCGGGCCGGGCCGCGGCCCTTCGTATCAAAAATTGATGGGCCGGGCCGGACCATCAGCGTCGGCCCATGAGAAGAAAGAAAATCTGCTTGGAATTAGTGTGGGGTCGTTTTTTTCAGTATTACGGTGGAGCATAGTAAACACTAGTAAATAGGGACCTAGGGACCTACGGTACACACAAAAACCTATCTATTTACTTACCTATTTTCACTATTAATAACACTATGTGGTCCTATTTACTACGGTCCACCGTACTATTATTAGTAAAATATAAGGCCATGTTAAGAGATAATACCACGCTGTTGTGCTTGTCCTTGTCACGGGTACACCACTGTGCGTATCGTATATAATGCACATGTTTTTACGTGTGTACAGTACAGGATACCTAATAAGAAACAGGCTAACATAAGAAAGCCAGGCTGAGATTTAGAGGACAATAAGAAATTCGGGAGTCGTTAGCTTGAAATTCGTGTAGAAAAGCACCCTCTCTCAAAATAAGAAATCCAGCCTGCTGGACGAGATTTCCTGTTTCTTATTGGGCGTCCTGTACTGTATGTGTGTGTGTTTTTTTTATGCAGGTGGTGACGGGTGTTCTCCAAAGGTTCGGCCTGATCGCCCTGACTATGGGGGAGAGGCTGGATCTGGTGCGGGTCATGAAGGACAAGCCCCATGTGCTCAAGCCCTGCGTCTTGAAGCTCACTGAGATGCAGGTGCGATTGATTGTATTGATTGGTTGACGCGTGCTACGGTAGAGGTAGGTATACCTTTTTTTGGCTGAATGGTTTTCTGAACGATCGGGCTCCTTAACCCAAATTCGTCGTTTTTTCATATTTGTGACGAATAATGTGTCAGAGTATACTTCGGTCATGATGTTTCTCATCTGGCAGCACTTTTATTTCCCTCCAAATCATTTTTTTACTTACTATTAGTATGACGCTCCTCAAGTGAGCTCTTGAAAAACATGGTGCACCTCTATCGTACCATGCGTCGGTTAGATGATGGTATGGATTGGTTTGGTGATTATGGGTAGTGATTGGTTAGATGGCTGGTTGGTTGATAGTATTGATTGGTGTGGTGATTATGGATATTGACTGGTTAGATGGCCGGTTAGTTGATGGTATGGGTTGGTTTGGTGATTGTGGGTATTGATTGGTTAGATGGCTGGTTGGTTGATGGTATGGATTGGTTTGGTGATTATGGGTATAGATTGGTTAGATGGCTGGTTGGTTGATGGTATGGATTGGTTTGGTGATTATGGGTATTTATTGGTTAGATGGCCGGTTTGTTGATGGTATCGATTGGTGTAGGTGATTATGGGTATTGATTGGTTAGATGGCCGGTTGGTTGATGGTATCTATTGGTTTGGTGATTATGGGTATTGATTGGTTAGATGGCCGGTTGGTTGATGGTAGGGATTGGTTTGGTGATTATGGGTTGGTTGGGGGAAGTTCTACAGTTGTTGAATGCGGGGTACAGTTTTCCTTTTTTTTCGGGGGAGGGGGGGTGTACTTCATTTTCATGCATGACCGTAGCCGTATGACCATAGACTCTCGCGCACCCCTACAATGCCGGGACGGAGCATGTCGGGTTTTCACCGACCCGGCAGACATTGCTAGCACCAGGGGGGGGGGAGTTAATCGGCGACTGAATTCAGTTACTAAAGTTATTACTAGTTGGCTAACGGCACCTAGTTGTTGGTCGGTAACTTCCCGCCGACTCACACCTCTATTGGTTGATGGATTTATTGGATTGGTTGGTTGATTGGTCGATTTGGTTGATTGGCGATTGGTGGGCTTCATGGTTATAAAATTACGAAAAAAATTTTGTCCATCCCATTCATTATCTTCGCCCTTCCTTTCTCTCTCCTTCCAAGTCGTAACTCAGAGCCGGGGTCACAAAGTAGGCTCTTCTCCCTCCCCCCCCCGCTACGGTGCTTGCCTTGCATTTTTATCGCGAGAAGGTTCTCGTCGACTTGCGTCGGATTCCGCGTACCCACGCCACGAAGGCGCTCTCAGCAATTGGTTCCTTTTTATTTTTTCAAATAAAGTCAAAATCTCTCACCACGGTGGGATTCGAACTTGGGTACCAATGATAGTAGCCTTTGAAGCTGACCACTACTCTACCGGGGCGGCCGGCTCTCACGATGGGAGTGATTGAAGCTTACCTTTGTTATTTGATGGATTGAGTGATTACATGGTTTGACTGATGTGCCTGATGAATTGGTCGATTGCTTTGATTGAGCTGAACAAAATGTGCCTTTTGTTTTAATTTATTTACTTCCTCATCCCCCCCCCCCCCTAAGGTCGCTTCGCGCTTGGTGCAAGCGATGCCTGCCTGGTTGGTGAAAACCCAACGTGCTCCGTCCCGGCATTGTGGGGATGCGAGGGTCTATGGTCATACGACTACGGCCGTGCACGACATACGTACCCCCCCCCCTATGGTCATACGACTACGCCCATGCATGAATATTAAGTACACCCCTCCCCCCTGTTTTTCCCCCCTCTGCCCTGTTTTTTTTTGTCTTGTGGTGCAGGGGTTGGTGCTGATCTCAGAGGCACAGAAACAGTTTGAGAAGGACCCCAACCCCTACGGCTTCATGTTCGCAGTTGCGGACATCCAAGAGATCAGGCCCATCGTCAGGGTGAGTACAAACGGATCATGCGGTGTGGTAGTAGTGTTGGCGGGGTTATATAGGAACGGAAAGTGTAGTCGTGGGGGGTGATAGGTTTGGTGGGGGTGCTGGCGGCATGGCATTGGCATCGTGTCCGGTGTTGTTGTGGTTGGTGTATGATGGGTGACCCAAAAGCGACTCATTCCACGGTAGGCAGGGGTATCCGTTAGTTTTGGCCTTCTTTGAGGCAATAGTTGCGGTTAGTTTTTGCCTTCTTTGAGGCAATAGTTGCAGTTAGTTTTTGCCTTCTTTGAGGCAATAGTTGCAGTTAGTTTTTGCCTCCTGAGGCAATATTTGTATTTAGTTTTTGCCCCCCTGAGGCAGTATTTGCGGTTAGTTTTTGCCTTTTGTGGCAATATTTTCATTTAGTTTTTGCCTCCCGAGGCAATATTTGCAGTTAGTTTTTGCCTCCCGAGGCACTATTTGCAGTTTGTTTTTGCCTTCCGAGGCAATATTTGCAGTTAGATTTTGCCTCTTAAGGCAAAGTTTTGCAGTTAGTGTTTGCCTCTTGAGGCGAAGTTTTGCAGTTAGTGTTTGCCTTCTATGGCAATATTTTCCGACCTAAATCATGAAGTGGGAATGATCTATATTATCTGCATGATCTGCATGATCTGTCTGAGATATTCTGGAGAGTTGTGTAGACAAGACCTTTGTTGTAGTCCAGTTTCGGCAAAAAGGGGGTTGAAATATGGTACTTGACTCTGTAAACCCTTAGGCTTGTAAGCCTTACGACCGCGAAAATTATCGGAACGAAGGAATACACCGAGGCTATGTGAGTTTATTTCATGGCGGTTACGTGACGGTTATGTGGCGGTTACGCGACGGTTGCGTGGCGGTTACATGGCGGCTATATATTTGACAGTTACATGCCAGTTACATGCCGGTTGAATACACGGTTACATGGCGGTTACGTTACGGTTCGACTGGCGATAACGAAGATGTCAGGAGACACCATGGAGCAGGGCAAAACGTGGCGCTGTCAAGGAGGTATGTAGGTTTTAGTGTTGCACACTTAAGACCTAGAAGTTTAGTTGTCGGTCAAGGCATGTCAAGGCAATGTTGCTGTTCGTCAAAGGGTTTGAAAGTGCTGCCTCCTGACATGATTACGCCGCTCCCTCCCTCCCTCCCTCCCTCCCTCCCTCCCTGCCGAACGTGTTGATGACACGACAGTACATGCACATCTTGGACTACGGAGGAGGGGTGATGCTGTCGATGCAGGTGCAGTTCCGCTCCATTCCGTTCATGCCGAAAACCTAGTCCCCTTCCCCTCCTTCGTTTTTTGCCCTGCCCTGCCTGGAGCAGGTCGGGGTCTGGGTGCCTACTGCGTACTTTGGCTCGACACATACGTAAAGATATTTAGTATATTATGTGTTTGATTTAAACAGCAGTTGGGGTATTGATACTGCCTATTAATAGGAAAATGTTGGGATGAGTCCTGATGCTAACGTGAGCCCCTACCGTGCGAAGAGTCCTGATGCTAGCGTTAGCGCTATCGATAACACTGGCGCTATCGCTAACGCTATACGCTAACGCTATACGCTAACGCTAAACGTTAACGCTAAACACTGACGCTGACCGCTAACGCTAAACGCTATCGCTAACGCTAAACGTTAACGCTAAACGCTAACGCTAAGCTCTAACGCTAAGCACTAACGCTAAAAGCTAAATGCTAAACGCTAACGCTAAACGACAACACTAACGCTAACGCCAACGCTGACACTAAGGCCGACGCTAACCCTAACGCTGTCGTTGACGCTATAACCCTAACGCTTGACACCGACACGAACGCCGACACGAACGCTGGCGCTGTTATCGACGGCGACCCCCCCCCCCCCCCCCCCCCCCCCCCCTCTCTCTTTCAGGCGCAAAGGCTGAAGAAGAGTGGTAACCCGGACGAACGCATCTTGAAGCGACTGCACTGGCAGGCCAGGGAGTACTTCATGACGGCCTACCAGTCGCTGCCGGACGACAAGGCAACGCGGGAAGCTCTTATGTCGCATTCTGAATCTGTGTCTATGAGCTCGTTAGGGCAACCAGACCCAGACCCTCTGGTGGCCACTCCTACACCCTCCCCCGATCCGTCCATTCGCCGCTCCCGGGAAATTGGGGAACCGGGTAAGCAACGGTTTTTGTACGTGTTACCTTGGTATGTTTTTGTTGGGTTTTGTATGTAAGTGTAGGGGGATGTTTTTATTTGTTAATGCTATTTTTAATGTTTGGGTTTTCAGTTTTCTAGTTTTGTGTTCCGTGTTTTTTTTTGTGTGTGTTTTTTTTAATGTAGTTTCGGTGGTTTGCGTTTATTAGTGTGTTTTAGTTTGTGGTTGTAATCTTGTGTTAATGTGTTAATGTGTTACACGTAGTGCTTTGTGTGTGTTTTGCGGGGGGGGGGGTCGTGGTATTTTGTGTGTGTGTTTTTTCGTTTGTTCTTGTGTTTTGTAGTTTTTGTTTCACGCCTCGCTCGGTTGCTGGATGGAGAAAGCCTGCGTTGAACGTTTTTTCCGGCACGGGACAGCGTTAGTGCGCGACAAAATGGTCGGCGGTTGATGGTTGATGGTGCTCACACACTCGACATTGCCGCTGGAACTCGACGGCATTTTTTGTTGATTCCTTTATCACACGTGTGATAAGACCTCCGACGAACTCCGAAACTGGATTTCTCGACACCGAGGAAGGCGTTCATTTGGCGTCAAGACCGAGCGATGCGTATCTCGTAGGCGTGGTTCCTGGTATTTATGAAAAATGAATTGTCGAAAACCGCCCCCTGTTTCTGGCGTACCGTCACGTATGCTATATACGTGCTACCCCTCTGACCCGAAATGTAAGGACCATTTCAATTGAATGTTAACCCTTTTAGGACTGCAGTCCCGTTATGGGGACAAACCACTCTAATTCTAAGGCATTTGTCCCCGAAACGGGACTGCAGTTCTAAAAGATTCAACATACACAAGGTCCTCAAATTCCGGGTCAGATAGGTACTGTATAATACAGCTGATATATACTTCGTATTCTTTCTGTTCGCTCTGTTTGTGTGTTTGGTGTTGGGTTTTTTTTTTCTCTTTTTTTTTCTTTGAATGTGTTAAACTTGCTTGTTGCTGTCGCGTGCCGTTCGAATGCCGCTCTCGTTTACACGTGCGTTTCCCCCCCCCCCCCCCCCCCTCTTTCCCCCCCCCCCCCTCCTTTCGCGTTCGTCAGTGCTTGCGCCACAGCATCCGGAGGTGCTGCCCGTACCGGTACCGGTGATCATGCCGAGCCGCAAGAGCGGGCTGAAGGATGTCCTGGGGGCGGCCGCCAGCCTCTGTTGCTTGGTGAGCAAATACATACAAGAGGGTTAGCAGGGGCCTGCCTTTCCGCCCCAATGGCGGAGCGGCCATAGATTGGAAGCAGCAGTCCGAACGAATGACGAAACGTATGATACGAGGTGCAGCACATACTCGTATACCTGGTATATACCACTTTGGACCGAAATATAATAACCATTTATATGAACGGTTAGTCTACAAACGGTCCTCGTCTTGCGGGTCAGACTGGTATCCATAATACAAACTGTCAACGCTATACCCTAATAGATAAAGCCCTTACACAAATCGGCCGACATCCTCTAGCTGTACGTAGTAGCCTCGTGTGAGTATGGGTGGGTAAAATTCATTGATTTCATGACTTTGAGTTACTGTGAGTTGAATATTTTCCACATCCGAGGCACACGGTACGCTACGTGGTGTCTTTTATATAGACCGCGGCTTGACCCCTTGGTTGACCGCCCCTCTACACTCAAACTGGTATGTTAAGGCCGAAATGGGCCTTGACGCGTCCCGACTGCTGCTTTGTGAGACGGTATGCCGGGTGACCGCGGTTGACCGCTTGACTGACCGCCCCCCCCCACACTAAAGCCAGTATAGTACGTCACGAAGAGGGCTTGACACGTCAAGAAAATATGAGTCTCCTATATACAGCTGTGACGGCTGTGTAGACGTCGGTCCGGTTTCGACACATTGGTACCCACCTCGGACAGATCATACAGATCATACAGATCATACAAATCATACATATCATACAGATCATCCCCACGTGATGATCTAGAACTTTCAAGGCACATATATTCCCGATCTTGTGTGATCTGTGTGATATGTATGATACGTATGATCTGTATGATCTGTATGATCTAGCTCATGTTGCCGGGTTGGACCCGTATAATCCGCATGATCTACACGACATAGCACCTGTTTCCTGGGTTGGATCTGTACTACTGCTGTATGCAGATCTTGCGCAACCTCTGACTACGGCAGGTGAGGCAACTAGACGATTCGCATCATGACCTGAACCGAGGCGTGCATTCGATGGCAAACATACACTTGGCTGTAAAACCCTAGTTCTATCTCCAGCCCTGACCTCCTGGGCAATTTCTCGTAGTGACGATGTAAACGATAAGTTATTTACGGGGGACCTTCGGAAATCAGGACCCATGGCTTACACAAAAACCTATATATTCCAGTATTTTCACGAAGCATACTTGGTCCTGATTACTACGTATGTTCCCCCGTAAATACTCTCGACCATCGACCATGTTTTCATAGCTTGGCTACGTCAGCCATGGACGCTTGTGCCTGCTGCACCTTCATTCTTGCCCTTTTTTTCGTTGGCGCTCAACCCCCCNCTTGCTTGCTTGCTTGCTTGCTTGCTTGCTTGCTTGCTTGCTTGCTTGCTTGCTTGCTTGCTTGCTTGCTTGCTTGCTTGCTTGCTTGCTTGCTTGCTTGCTTGCTTGCTTGCTTGCTTGCTTGCTTGCTTGCTTGCTTGCTTGCTTGCTTGCTTGCTTGCTTGCTTGCTTGCTTGCTTGCTTGCTTGCTTGCTTGCTTGCTTGCTTGCTTGCTTGCTTGCTTGCTTGCTTGCTTGCTTGCTTGCTTGCTTGCTTGCTTGCTTGCTTGCTTGCTTGCTTGCTTGCTTGCTTGCTTGCTTGCTTGCTTGCTTGCTTGCTTGCTTGCTTGCTTGCTTGCTTGCTTGCTTGCTTGCTTGCTTGCTTGCTTGCTTGCTTGCTTGCTTGCTTGCTTGCTTGCTTGCTTGCTTGCTTGCTTGCTTGCTTGCTTGCTTGCTTGCTTGCTTGCTTGCTTGCTTGCTTGCTTGCTTGCTTGCTTGCTTGCTTGCTTGCTTGCTTGCTTGCTTGCTTGCTTGCTTGCTTGCTTGCTTGCTTGCTTGCTTGCTTGCTTGCTTGCTTGCTTGCTTGCTTGCTTGCTTGCTTGCTTGCTTGCTTGCTTGCTTGCTTGCTTGCTTGCTTGCTTGCTTGCTTGCTTGCTTGCTTGCTTGCTTGCTTGCTTGCTTGCTTGCTTGCTTGCTTGCTTGCTTGCTTGCTTGCTTGCTTGCTTGCTTGCTTGCTTGCTTGCTTGCTTGCTTGCTTGCTTGCTTGCTTGCTTGCTTGCTTGCTTGCTTGCTTGCTTGCTTGCTTGCTTGCTTGCTTGCTTGCTTGCTTGCTTGCTTGCTTGCTTGCTTGCTTGCTTGCTTGCTTGCTTGCTTGCTTGCTTGCTTGCTTGCTTGCTTGCTTGCTTGCTTGCTTGCTTGCTTGCTTGCTTGCTTGCTTGCTTGCTTGCTTGCTTGCTTGCTTGCTTGCTTGCTTGCTTGCTTGCTTGCTTGCTTGCTTGCTTGCTTGCTTGCTTGCTTGCTTGCTTGCTTGCTTGCTTGCTTGCTTGCTTGCTTGCTTGCTTGCTTGCTTGCTTGCTTGCTTGCTTGCTTGCTTGCTTGCTTGCTTGCTTGCTTGCTTGCTTGCTTGCTTGCTTGCTTGCTTGCTTGCTTGCTTGCTTGCTTGCTTGCTTGCTTGCTTGCTTGCTTGCTTGCTTGCTTGCTTGCTTGCTTGCTTGCTTGCTTGCTTGCTTGCTTGCTTGCTTGCTTGCTTGCTTGCTTGCTTGCTTGCTTGCTTGCTTGCTTGCTTGCTTGCTTGCTTGCTTGCTTGCTTGCTTGCTTGCTTGCTTGCTTGCTTGCTTGCTTGCTTGCTTGCTTGCTTGCTTGCTTGCTTGCTTGCTTGCTTGCTTGCTTGCTTGCTTGCTTGCTTGCTTGCTTGCTTGCTTGCTTGCTTGCTTGCTTGCTTGCTTGCTTGCTTGCTTGCTTGCTTGCTTGCTTGCTTGCTTGCTTGCTTGCTTGCTTGCTTGCTTGCTTGCTTGCTTGCTTGCTTGCTTGCTTGCTTGCTTGCTTGCTTGCTTGCTTGCTTGCTTGCTTGCTTGCTTGCTTGCTTGCTTGCTTGCTTGCTTGCTTGCTTGCTTGCTTGCTTGCTTGCTTGCTTGCTTGCTTGCTTGCTTGCTTGCTTGCTTGCTTGCTTGCTTGCTTGCTTGCTTGCTTGCTTGCTTGCTTGCTTGCTTGCTTGCTTGCTTGCTTGCTTGCTTGCTTGCTTGCTTGCTTGCTTGCTTGCTTGCTTGCTTGCTTGCTTGCTTGCTTGCTTGCTTGCTTGCTTGCTTGCTTGCTTGCTTGCTTGCTTGCTTGCTTGCTTGCTTGCTTGCTTGCTTGCTTGCTTGCTTGCTTGCTTGCTTGCTTGCTTGCTTGCTTGCTTGCTTGCTTGCTTGCTTGCTTGCTTGCTTGCTTGCTTGCTTGCTTGCTTGCTTGCTTGCTTGCTTGCTTGCTTGCTTGCTTGCTTGCTTGCTTGCTTGCTTGCTTGCTTGCTTGCTTGCTTGCTTGCTTGCTTGCTTGCTTGCTTGCTTGCTTGCTTGCTTGCTTGCTTGCTTGCTTGCTTGCTTGCTTGCTTGCTTGCTTGCTTGCTTGCTTGCTTGCTTGCTTGCTTGCTTGCTTGCTTGCTTGCTTGCTTGCTTGCTTGCTTGCTTGCTTGCTTGCTTGCTTGCTTGCTTGCTTGCTTGCTTGCTTGCTTGCTTGCTTGCTTGCTTGCTTGCTTGCTTGCTTGCTTGCTTGCTTGCTTGCTTGCTTGCTTGCTTGCTTGCTTGCTTGCTTGCTTGCTTGCTTGCTTGCTTGCTTGCTTGCTTGCTTGCTTGCTTGCTTGCTTGCTTGCTTGCTTGCTTGCTTGCTTGCTTGCTTGCTTGCTTGCTTGCTTGCTTGCTTGCTTGCTTGCTTGCTTGCTTGCTTGCTTGCTTGCTTGCTTGCTTGCTTGCTTGCTTGCTTGCTTGCTTGCTTGCTTGCTTGCTTGCTTGCTTGCTTGCTTGCTTGCTTGCTTGCTTGCTTGCTTGCTTGCTTGCTTGCTTGCTTGCTTGCTTGCTTGCTTGCTTGCTTGCTTGCTTGCTTGCTTGCTTGCTTGCTTGCTTGCTTGCTTGCTTGCTTGCTTGCTTGCTTGCTTGCTTGCTTGCTTGCTTGCTTGCTTGCTTGCTTGCTTGCTTGCTTGCTTGCTTGCTTGCTTGCTTGCTTGCTTGCTTGCTTGCTTGCTTGCTTGCTTGCTTGCTTGCTTGCTTGCTTGCTTGCTTGCTTGCTTGCTTGCTTGCTTGCTTGCTTGCTTGCTTGCTTGCTTGCTTGCTTGCTTGCTTGCTTGCTTGCTTGCTTGCTTGCTTGCTTGCTTGCTTGCTTGCTTGCTTGCTTGCTTGCTTGCTTGCTTGCTTGCTTGCTTGCTTGCTTGCTTGCTTGCTTGCTTGCTTGCTTGCTTGCTTGCTTGCTTGCTTGCTTGCTTGCTTGCTTGCTTGCTTGCTTGCTTGCTTGCTTGCTTGCTTGCTTGCTTGCTTGCTTGCTTGCTTGCTTGCTTGCTTGCTTGCTTGCTTGCTTGCTTGCTTGCTTGCTTGCTTGCTTGCTTGCTTGCTTGCTTGCTTGCTTGCTTGCTTGCTTGCTTGCTTGCTTGCTTGCTTGCTTGCTTGCTTGCTTGCTTGCTTGCTTGCTTGCTTGCTTGCTTGCTTGCTTGCTTGCTTGCTTGCTTGCTTGCTTGCTTGCTTGCTTGCTTGCTTGCTTGCTTGCTTGCTTGCTTGCTTGCTTGCTTGCTTGCTTGCTTGCTTGCTTGCTTGCTTGCTTGCTTGCTTGCTTGCTTGCTTGCTTGCTTGCTTGCTTGCTTGCTTGCTTGCTTGCTTGCTTGCTTGCTTGCTTGCTTGCTTGCTTGCTTGCTTGCTTGCTTGCTTGCTTGCTTGCTTGCTTGCTTGCTTGCTTGCTTGCTTGCTTGCTTGCTTGCTTGCTTGCTTGCTTGCTTGCTTGCTTGCTTGCTTGCTTGCTTGCTTGCTTGCTTGCTTGCTTGCTTGCTTGCTTGCTTGCTTGCTTGCTTGCTTGCTTGCTTGCTTGCTTGCTTGCTTGCTTGCTTGCTTGCTTGCTTGCTTGCTTGCTTGCTTGCTTGCTTGCTTGCTTGCTTGCTTGCTTGCTTGCTTGCTTGCTTGCTTGCTTGCTTGCTTGCTTGCTTGCTTGCTTGCTTGCTTGCTTGCTTGCTTGCTTGCTTGCTTGCTTGCTTGCTTGCTTGCTTGCTTGCTTGCTTGCTTGCTTGCTTGCTTGCTTGCTTGCTTGCTTGCTTGCTTGCTTGCTTGCTTGCTTGCTTGCTTGCTTGCTTGCTTGCTTGCTTGCTTGCTTGCTTGCTTGCTTGCTTGCTTGCTTGCTTGCTTGCTTGCTTGCTTGCTTGCTTGCTTGCTTGCTTGCTTGCTTGCTTGCTTGCTTGCTTGCTTGCTTGCTTGCTTGCTTGCTTGCTTGCTTGCTTGCTTGCTTGCTTGCTTGCTTGCTTGCTTGCTTGCTTGCTTGCTTGCTTGCTTGCTTGCTTGCTTGCTTGCTTGCTTGCTTGCTTGCTTGCTTGCTTGCTTGCTTGCTTGCTTGCTTGCTTGCTTGCTTGCTTGCTTGCTTGCTTGCTTGCTTGCTTGCTTGCTTGCTTGCTTGCTTGCTTGCTTGCTTGCTTGCTTGCTTGCTTTATATTTTGTGTGTTTTTTTCATGAAGCATGAAGCGGGGAAGGTTTCGTAAGATAATGACGTGGCACGTTTTTAGTGAGCAAAAGACCGTCGAATTATCTACAGTAGTGTTTAGCCCCCCTGGCGGGCACGTCAGGCTCGACACACACGCCGGTTTTTCAAAGCAGGACCACACCATTGCACAACGAACACACATTGCTTTTAGGAACACTCATTTGTTTTTTAGGGAAACGTTTTTTTTTTCTTTTTTTTCTTGTCAAAAGCCGTGTTAAGCGCCATTGCACTACTATGCACACGCACGCCTTTTTGTTTGAGTGGCAGCATGTGCCATTACACGCGTTTTTTGTTTTGTTTTTTGCTTTGATTTCCCTCGCCTCTGCGGGATTTTGCTTGCTGACGCTTCGTACCAAGACAGGCCTGCTACCAGCTTCACCGGAGCTGGTGGATGTGCATGCATTTCTGGCTAGAATGGAAATTCTGACTAGTCGGTGTGGGTGCGTTTCTGGCTAGAATTGGATATCTGGCTATCGTTTATAGCAGAATTGGAAGGGTTTATAGTGGTAGGGGCAGGCGTTTTGTCCCTGCAGTTTTCCCTCCTTCCACGGTACGACCCTGGACACTTCTCACCTTTTTGCCAGAATGTGCACACGGCTATCTCTCTAGCTTGTAGAGGAGTGGTCATGGAGCGGGCAGGACTTGGAAGAGTCTTCGCGGATGGACCCTCGCTCACGCTAGCATGTACAGTAGTGGTCCCTCTATAGCGCCATGGTCCCTCTATAGTGCCAGTGAAATCGCTTGGCACAGATGGGATTACCCAGTGTGATAGTGTAAAGAGTAGTAGTGCCGGTTGCCGCTATAGGGCCGGTATTGTTGCCTGGCGCATACCGGCACTATAGCAGCAACCGGCACTATACAGGGACCACTGCTACTGTACTTACACCAGCCTGGCCTGGAATATAGGGTACTTTTGGAATCTGACATTTATATCAAAAGTAGATTATATATTCCCGTCCAGATTGATCAGAGAAAGGACTGATTTTTTCGACCGTTGAGAAGCCGGTTGGAGCTTGGGACATAGATTTCGCCTTGAAACATTTGCATATTACAGTTGGGTGAGCCTCCCCCCCCCCCCCCCCCCCCTGATGGTTTTGAGTGTGAAGTGTCACGCACCTCCTTCCTCTCTTAGGATGCTTGTAAGAGTGGTTTAACCGGCGAGGGGTTGATCGTAGATTGTTCATGGCGTCCTTGGCGTCCACTAGGACTTGCGCTATAGAGGGTCTGCGCTAGCTATTTCGCTAGGTTTTGAGGTAGGTTTTGTGCCAGCTATTGCCATAAGTGGCTACTGTGCTAGCTATTGCGATAGCTACTCTACTGCGCTAGCTATTGCGCTGTTGCTATTGCGGCAGTAGAGGGGGTTAAGGATGATCATTACAGGGGGTGGACGTTTTGATTGTGCAAGCAGAGCATTAAATCCTTTTCTCTCTCGGTAGCCCGCCCTGAGCTTGCACAAAGCTATTATTTTGGCTTGGATACACGACAGGCTCCCGAGGCGGGGCATATAGCAGACGTTACATGGTTTAATACTGAGTGAATATTTGATACCATACGTATAGTATTAGTATTGTAGCTAGGCATGGTGTCACTCGAATTGGGGCCTTGCGGCACGCTGTGGTAGAGATAGACGGGGGTGTGGGGCACCACCCATCACAGCGAGGTGTGTCTGGGGTTGAATTTCCAGAGTGGAAGTTCTCAGTGTTGAAGTTGAACGGTTGAAGATCAAGTGTTGGAGGTTGAAGGGCTGAGGATCAATAATTTTGTTGGAGTTGAACGGTTGAAGTTCAAGGCTTTTGTTGAAGTTGAACGGTTAAAGTTCAAGGCTTTTGTTGGAAGTTGAACGGTTAAAATTCAAGTGTCGCAGTTGAACGGTTGGGGTTCAAGTTCTGAAGTTGAACGGGTGGGGTTCAAGTGTTGGAGTTGAACGGGTGGAGTTCAAGTGCTGACGTCGAACGGCTGGGGTTCAAATGTTGAAGTTGAACGGTTGGAGTTGAAGATGTGTGTGGAAGTTGAACGGTTGGAGTTGAAGACTTGTGTGGAAGTTGAACGGTTGGGGTTCAAGTGGTGAATTGACCTTCAAAATTTTGGATTTCAAGCGTTGAATTTCGAGAGTTGAAGTTGACGGGCTGACGTTTGAGAGCTGAAGCCCGATTGTTGAAGCTCAAGAGGTGAACATCGAGAAATGAAGTTGAAACAATGGATTCCCAAGCGTTAACGTTCAATATTTGAGTTTGGAGAGTTGCAGCGCAAGTGTTGGAAGGTCAATTGTTGTTTTTGAAAAGTTGAAGCTCAAGCATCAAAGTCCAAGGCTTGGATTTCGAGACTTGGTAGTTGAAAAGTAGGAGTTTGAGAATCCACGTTGAACGGTGAAAAGCTCAACCTTTGTGGTTCGAAAATTGAAGTACAAGCGTTGGGGTTCGAGAATCAGGCTTCAAACGTTGAAGTGCGAGAGTTAAAACGTCAAAAGCGTTGCAGCTCGAGAGTTTGGCTTTCAACGGTTAACATTCGAGAATTGAAGTACAAACGGTGAAGATCACAGAGTTCAAGTTGAAGTTCAAGGGTCTTGAGTTCTAAAATTTAAGTTCAGGCGTTCAACCTCAAGCGCCCCCCCCCGCCCCCGCCCGTCGCTGGGCATCTTACTTGGTGTTGTTGTTTTTTATCCTGATTTTATTTTTAGTGCTTGTACCAGTAACCAGACCTGAGAGGAAGGAGGATCAGCGCGGATGGGTTTCATGTCGAATCGCGGCGTTTTCGTCTCTTTGGTCATACGACTACGGCCGTGCACGACATGAGTACACCCCGCCCCCACCGCCCCCGCGCTGTGGGGATATGTGCCGTGTAACTCTTTCCCTGGGCGGTTATATGTACGGTGTTCAGATTCAGAGGCGTGGGGGGTGGTTTCCTGTTTTATAACAATTCGACTAGCCCGCCGCCGCAGGGGGGGGGGAGGTAGGCCAGGTGGGCATCGTTTTTCTTTCTTTCTTTTTGTATTTTTGTCTGGCCTATATACGATTAGGAAAAGAAAGTGTGTGTGTACGAGAGAAGAGAGGTAAACCAGTTTCTTGCTAAGTCCCTTTAGGGCTGTATCGACGTTCGAGGGATAAACTGCTTTAAATGGGAGGGGGTATATATAATTGTTTCAGTAGTATATACTGGTATGATGGGTTAAATAAAACAGCACCGGTTGCTGTTTATTGATATTAGGGGGCTATATACTATGAACACTGCTGTTGCGGTGCGTTTGGTGGTCGGGAGAGGCGTCAACCGCCATAAACTAGCCGTTGAGAGGGTGACCGTTGAAAGCGCGCGGCTTGTTTCTGCCACCCACCAGTACCTGTCTTTCAGCAGCAGTGGATAGAAGTTGGGCCCTGTATATAGTCCACAGCTTTACGTATTGTATGGGGCACGATGTTGTCACACAGCCGCCCTAAGGGATACTGGTATGAGCCTCTACGCACCTGGTGGTACCTGGCGCGGGGTATTTTCTGCGTCCCTACCGCTACTGACTTGAAATGTAGTGACCGTTCGGTATCGATATTTATACACGAGATGTCCTTGAATTTCCGTCCACAGGAGTGGAATATATTATGCCGTTCTGGTCGGCAGTATAAGGTACATTTGAACGTTAATATGACGACCAAACTCTCCTTACATATGCGTGCAAGAGTGGTATTCGGTAGTGATATTGATCTCTCTCTGTATGGGCATCTTATGGGCATTGGGGCAGCAGGAGGGTTTTTGGCCCAATGCTGTCGGTTTGCCCGAGAACAGGGGTAGAGTTGACGGTTTCGTTTTTCAGTATCCCCTGGTTGAGGGCGTGCTCTCCCCCCCCCCCCTTGTTGGCACAACAAGCGAAATGCATGTTTTCGTTATATTCACGAATGGGCGATGATCAGCCCATTCATGCATTCAGCGCCGTAGTACCGCCGCAACACTACAGTAGTATTAGTAGTATTAATACCGGTATTCTTAGCTTCGGTTTGGTATGTTGTTTGTTTTGTTCCTATAGCCATGTCGTTGGTTAGATTATTGATAAGATAGGTTGATTGGTTGGTTAGTGGGTTTGTTTTCGATGTTTTTTTTTGTTTTTTGGTGCTCCTTTGTTGTTGTTTTTTTTTTACGTTTTTTTTCGAGGCCGGGCAGGTAGTCAACCTGCTCCCCGCCTCTCGTGACCCGCCGAGGAGTTGATTTTCGGAAAGTAATAAAACTCATTACTTTTTTTACATAAGAGTATATACTAAATAAATGCATCGTAGTACTACTGTTTGTGTACCGGTATGTTGTAGGCATTTTATGTATTACTATATCAGGTATATGTGTTATGTACTACTTTTGGATGATGGACGATATTATGGTTGCTACTACTACTGCTGTAATTACCTACCAACAGGGGCAACCAGTCGCACGCAGCGAACGTAGCGGGCAACATTCCACACCTCAGACAGATCATCTACAGATAAATCACGATCTAGATAATCTACGTTCTAACCTGCCGTGACGAGATGTTGTGCAAAACCTGTATAGTACAGCCCCAGCCCAGGAAACATGTCCTATAGATCATCAAGCACGTACGGCTCCCACCCGGCAACATGAATGAGCTAGATCATACAGATCACACGGATCAGGGATCTACGAGCTGGTTCCAACGAAAGTCGAGACTTTTCGGCTCCGGAACTTTACGCCATAGCATTTGAGGGTTGAGACACAAAATTTGGCACGCTGGTTTTTGGTGGCAATGTGACTGTGAGCTTTTTTTTTCTTTTTTTGTTTTTAAAATTTCGTTCCTAAGGCTCGATTTCACGATTTTGCAGGATTTTTCAGCATATATTTGACTTTGAAACCGACGCACGAAAAGCGAAGATAAAAAGCCAGGCTTCACTTTTTGCACATTGCCATGAAGAATAACCATGCCAAGTTTTCTTTCCAAACTCTCAAAAACCATGTGTGGCGCAAAAACAATTTCCCGGGAGGGTAATTTCCTTCTTTAAGGTTCAAAATTTGCTCATTACATTGTTCGACTCTTGTAGTACTTTGGCAGGCGTTTCTTAACGCAGCGTTGTACTCACGTAGAAAAAAAAGAAGTGACATGGACGTCTTCCCCATCCATGTTGATGCTATCATGTCTAGACGTTTTGTGACGAATTATTTGGCGTATGGGCCGATCTATGGCCTTAGTACATACTACCTGGTATTGTATGATTGCTTTTATTCTTGGAAGGTAATCCCTACCACCAGGTGCTGGTGGTTGAAATAGCGCCTCCCCCAAAAATACGAAAAAATGTCCGTATCTCTCGAACGACAGCTCGCATGCCGAAAACATCTTCACCGGTGCGTTGTCCCTCCATGTCCAAGCGGTTCATCATGTAGATAATGTGAGGGTATTACCTGCTGAGCTATAGGGGTAAAAGATCGATCGATTACCCAGCCCAGGGTAATCCTTATAACACTCTCCCCCCCTCTGAACGGCGGGATATTTGGGGCGTCGGTACCGTATAAGGCCGTACGTTGACCTACCCGCTCCGTTTCAATACCTGGGGAACCAGGGAGACGTGTTTTTTGGAGACGCACGCGCAAGCGTTTCTATAAAAGAAATGTTCGAAGTGAGATTCGAACCCGTGTCCTGCCGACGACGCCAAATGTGAGGGTATTACCTGCTGAGCTATAGGGGTAAAAGATCGATCGATTACCCAGCCCAGGGTAATCCTTATAACAATAACATAGAATATGTTCAACGTCAAAAACTTCGGCGTATATTCTTGATTTTATTGCCCGAAGGTGCAATGCTGTGCTTCTTGCTGGGACCAGCTCGTATCCACCGTGAAAGGTGTACATCAGCAGTACAGCATCAAGCGAAAATCGACTATCTTCCCGGGGTGGGCAATATTGCTAAACTTTCATATGATAAAACCCCCTTATAACCCCTCAAGAACCGGTCCCCCGTTTTTGGGGACAAACTACTTGGAATTAGTGTGGGATAGGTGTTTTCAGTTCTTAGGGGTTTGTTCTCCGTTTCGGCTGAAAAAACTCTTCTCGTCAATTATTTGTCGCCGGCTAAAAAAAAACACGCGCTGCTACGCATTTGCTGTAGTACTGTACATACTCGCCGAAGCGCCGTTTTAGACTCGTTTCTGGCTGTAACGAGAGCCAAGACGGCCGCACACACCGCAGGCTGTAAGCGTTAAATAAAAATAAATCAACGTTACGGTGTTACTGTACGTCTGTGGCGAAGGTCCGCAGCCCTTGTTTAGGGGCGGTTTTGCAGCCTCCCGCGGGCCCTATTACTTTTTCCCCTGGTACACGCAGCTGGGCAACCGACTTGCAGTGTTTTTCGGAGTTCGGAGAGACACACGCCTTGCCGGAAGATCGGAGGACAGTGTGCCGGTCACAAGGGCTCAAATTACGTCGACATTATTGGGTAGAGGGGGGAGCACCAAGGGCTTGTGCTACCGAACAGGCCTTCTCTTTCGTCAAATCCATCGGTGGGGGGTAAAATGCCTTCGGTGTATATACGTATCTTCATTCTGGGCTGTTCAGTATTTATTTTTGTATTTATTTTTGCGAAAAAAAACGTATCTGGAATTTTCCTGGAAAAATGGGCCTTTCTCAAATGGCGACCCCTGTCTGTGTGTACAGCAGTAAGTATACGTATTTAATAGTAGTTAGGAAACATGTATCGCACAGATCGGTCAGGTCCTCCTCCTGCTGTTTGTTGTTGTAGAAGATCAGCCCCGCGGAAATTTGCACACCTCGGACAGATCATACAGATCATACACCAAACACAGATCATTTCCGTAGAGCATTCCCATCACTTTATTATGCTCTACTAGACATTTCAAGGCAGAGAGAGGTAAGGTCTATTTCCGATTTTCTTGTTGCATGATTTATTAGCTCCTCATCTTGCGGGGTGGGACCCCTACTTAGAATCTTCGCGTTCGTTCGTGATCAATGATACTACTTTACCTGCTGTACGCTGTACGTTTATATAGCGCATGTTGGGTTGGATCTGGAATCTGTAGAGCTACTTACTTGCACACAAAAGCAAAGCCCCTCGCAACGGCAGGCCAGGAACCAAAAATGATGTCTGTACACAGCTTACGGTGCAGATCCATCCGTGAAAGGATCGTCTCTGTTTGATCATTTCGTAATATTATCGAGGTACGAGAGAATATGTGTTTTGCATGTACGAGAGAAGTTTAACCAATCAGATGAGTACGGTTTATCTGTACTCGTCGAGTAGCCTGTTCGTCGTACCCACCTGGGATAGTTTGTATCGTCGTCTCGCGAGCGAAGCACGCAGCGAAGCAGGGTAGCGATACAGGTACAAGGTGGGGTACGGACTAGTTTGAATTCGTGTCGGGGTCCTTGAGTACGGACTGGCGCTGGTTGGGGCCCCGTCCTTCCCTTGTTCGTCCTGTTCAACCACTGCTGGAAGTTCGCTGTTCTTCGTGCTCTCGTTGGAGCTATGGTTCAAGACGCTGCTGCTGCTGCTGCTGCTGCTGCCGATGCCCACGTTGAGGCATCTCACCTCGCTGCAGCTGCGGAGGTCGCGGGCTCTGGCGTGGGACCCGGGGCCGCGGCGGGAGTCTCGTCGGAGGACATCATTAGGTGGACCGGTCAAGTTGAGGGCGAGTTTCTAGGCGTCAAGGAATCCCTCGGGTCCGTCTCGGCGAAAGTCGAAGCCCTGTCCGTTTCCCTGGCCTCCGTGACAGATGCCGTTGCTGCTTGCTCGTCGCAATCCTCTCACATGGAACTGGCGATGCAGCAGTTCATGGACAACCATGCCGCGCGGGGAGGGGGGGCGCTGCAGGGCGATCAGGCGCGGGAGCGCCAGCTCCAGAAATCGCAACTCAGCGATGACTCGGCGGCGTGGAAAAAGTCTGGCTCGAGGAAGCACTGGTTCATCCGCGGTCGTCTCCCCCCGAATATCGGCGAGTCGCCGGCCGACTTGCAGGCCTTCGTCGGGGAAGACATCCACGTGACTGCGAGCGTGGCCGCCCAGCTACGTTCTCTCAGCGACTTCAACGTCTCGCTGTTCGGGCCTCGTGGACTCGGGGGGGGGGGACTTCACCACCGACCTCTCGATCCCTGACCACCTCGAGTGCCTGCGGTCGGCCCTCGTCGAGATTCTTTCCGTTGGACTTTCGCCCAACGTTGATGTTGACGTTCCGTGCCTGGACCGGGTGAACAGCCTGGGCGCGGCGTTCACCTCGGCCGCCGCTTGCCTCCGCTCGCACACCCTGCGCAACATGCTCCGCCTGTCCTCCTCCGTGGCTCGGGAAGTGATGGGTGACATGGTGAACCACGACCTGCGCGTGTGGGTCAACGAGCCTATGCGGGCCGCCCAGCAGACGCAGACGGCGGGAGTGCCTCCGCCTCCTGGCACGGTGTTTGCCATGCCCCCAGTGTCTGCCTTCGAGCGGGCGCGCAACTTCTGCACTGGCGGGGGCGAAATATTGCGGCTCATTGACGAAACTGCCGGCCTCCGTGGCGGCGGAGACGGCAAGCGTAAGGCCAGCAATGCCCCTCACGGTCCGCCTTCGCCCAAAAACGCCCCCCCCAGGAAGAAACAAAAACAGTTGTTCAGGATGTTTGCTTCTACTGGGCGCTGCTCGTGGGAGCCGTGTGTATTCGTGCACGCTTCTCCCTCGGTGGACTCATCCTCTCCTCTCGCTCTCCGTGGCGGTGGGGGCGGGAACTCGGCGACTTCGGGAGGAGGATCTCGCGCGTCGGGAGGAGGATCTCGCGCTCTGGCGCTGCGCGGGGGGGACTTCGTCCGGGGGGCGGGAGCTCTGGGGGCGGGGGCTCCGGTTCGGGATGAGGACACGGGCCCTTCCTTTCGGTTGGGCCAACACCTGGTGGATCTGCTGCGGCGCCGGCCGCTTGTGGGGCGGCCGCGGTGCCGGTTGCCAGTGCCGGTGCGCCGGGACTGCCGGCGTCGCGTGGGGTGGCGAAGGGGTTACGGGGGCGCGCTTTGGAGGCTCTGGCTAGCGACGGTGACGTGGGTCGCGAGCGCTCTCCCCTGGCTCCGGGGTCCGTCGCCTTCGGGGACGAAGGTGAGGTGTGGGGTCCCGTTTGTGTTTCGCCTTCGTTGCCTTGCGATGCTGTCGACGATTGGCGTTCCGCACGGGCGAGGGTGGCGCTGTCGGTGTCTGAGGGGGGTCAGGCGAACCTCGATCAGGTCGCCAGCGCAGGTTCCTCCCTTTTGCGGCAGTGTCATGGCAGTATCTCCTCGCTTGTCTCTGCCGTCGGTTCTGGTTGTTTTGCGCCTCATATTCATCTTGAGGTCGTCCGTCGTTGGTTCGGGGTAGTGAAGAAGTTCCCTGCTGTATCTACCCTGCTGCGTGTGTTGTCTCGGGGGGCGCCGGTGTGTGTCGACCGTGGCGGGGACTTGCTCGCTGAGCTTGCATACGGTAACCACCCTAGCGTCGTCTCGCATGAAGCTGCTATTCACGACAAGGTTTGCTCTGATGTCACACACGGGCGTGCTCTGGTGTTTCCGTTACGAGTCGCTGCCGAAATTGTGGGACTCCGTGTGTCGCCGCTGGCTGTCATCCTCGAACCCAAATTCCGCGTCATTCACGATCTTACCTTTGCGCGCGCCGGCGTCCGGACAAGCGTTAACAGCGATACCGAATTTTCTTCCGCCCCCCCGTGCGAGCTCGGTCACGTTCTACGCGATGTGTTGTTACGGGTGTTATTGTTTAGGCAGGCGCACGGTCGTCGTGCTCGTATAGTTATGTGCCGTGTAGACGTCAAATATGCCTTTCGTCAAGTGTTGGTTGACCCGGTCGGGGCGCCGGGGTTTGGTTACGTGACCGGTGGTCACGTCGTCGTGAACTTGCGTCTGCAGTTCGGCTGGCGGAACAGCCCTGGGTTTTGGGGCCTGATGGCTTCCGCGTTGGAACATGCTCACACCCACTCTACGTTCCAAGACGCCGTTGTATCCCCGCAGAGGGCCGCGGCCGTCGCGCACGTTAAGATGTCCCCGTCTCGGGGGACGCCTGTCGCGTCGCTCCCGTGTGATTGTCGTCCCGTCTCTGGTACGGGCGGCACCACCGGGGCTACTTCTTCGTGCGTTACTACGTCGACGACGGTATTCTCGTCGAGGTGCAATGGTGGCCGGACGGTCGTCGCTGCCTGCGGGCGGTGCAGTCTCTGGCGTCCGACCATTTCCGTTTGTTGGGGGAGCGCGGTGTGTCCGATCCCCCCCTCTTGTCGGCCAGAAAGATCACTGACTGGGACATGCGGCTCGAGGTTCTGGGCTGGATCATCGACACGGAGACGCTTACGGTGACGCTGCCGTGCCATAAGCGTCTCAAGCTGCGTGCTCTGCTCGCCGAGTGGCCCCCGTCTCGGGCCTCGGCCTCGGCGAAGCAGGTGTCGCAATTCGCTGGGTTCCTCATGCACGTCTCGTTCGCTGTGCGTCCGGGATCGTTCTTCGTGCAGCGTTTACTGGCTTCCGTCGGTATGCCACGCATCGCCGCGGGGGCGGACTTCGTTTTTCGTTCGGCCAACCCTGGGCGGCGTCTCGTCCTGGGGCCCGAGTTCCACGGGGACCTCGAGTTTTGGCGTTGGCTTGTCGCGGAAGGCTTTGACGCGCGCGGGGGTGTCCTGTCGGCGCCGATGTATCATCTGCTGGAGCGTCCGGCGAAACGTACTCTTTTTTCGGACGCTTCCAAAACCGTTGTCGGGGGGGTTTGACTGGTGTGTACTGACGGTATGAGCTGACCGCCCTGGAGCAGTCTCGGTTCTGCGGTTCGAGTTTGTCTGTCGCGGGCGAAAATGACCTGTCTATCAACGTTCTTGAACTCTTAGGTATGGTGGTTTCGGCGTGGGTTCTCGTGTCTTCGTGTGCAGAGCGTCCATCTGCGATGGGTGACTGTGTGTTGCTGCGTGGTGACAATGAAGCCGCCGTGCATTGGGTGCGGCGCTGTCGCGGGGGTAAGGAACCGCGGTCCGGTGCCTTGATGCGCCTTCTGGGGGTACTCGAAGTGTCCTCAGGTTGGCACTTCGACGCTTTGCACGTGCGGGGTATTCATAACGTTGCCGCTGATGGTATCTCACGCTGGGATCGCGCCTCCGTTCTGGATAACTTACGCACCGTTCGCCCCGACGTTCCTTGGCAGATGCGGGATCTGGGGGACGCCGGCACGGCTCTTTGTACTTCGGTGTTGGCCTCGAGCTCATGCGACACGCCGTTGCGCCCTCGTCTGAACGCACTTATCTGGGGCATTTTGGCGCGTGGGTAGAATTCCGGGTACGTTGTGGGGTGCCCGTTTTCCTTCAGCATTGCAGTGATGGTATGTTTAACGTGTGGCAGCTGTTCGAGTACGTGGCGTATTCTTTCGCTACCAAGAAACTGCGACCGTCGACCATTGAGAGTCATTTGTCAGCCATCAAGTTCTTCCATCGTATTTCGCGGGGTTTCGAGCTTGATACTTCCCACCCCGTTCTCGCCAGCGCTCTCAAAGGGGCGGCTCGTTCGCACGCTGACGTGGGCAATCAGGCGACCGTACGCCGGCCCGTGTCGTGGATGATGTTGCTTGCTGGCGAGACTTTGGTTCCGTCGTGGGGTACGGGGGGGCGCGTGTTGTGGCTTGCTCTGTGTGCGTCGTTTTTTTTCTTGACTCGCGTGTCGGAAATGTTTGGTTCAGCTTGTTTCGGCACCGTGGTCGGCCGCGGACCGCGTCGAGGTTCGGTTTCGCGGTTCTAAGGGGGATCAGATGCGAAAGGGGGCTGTTTTGACGCGTGTGCGGGAGGGACCGCCGAGGCCTGTTGGCGTCGGTGGCAATGCCGTCGATCTCATGATTGAGTTGATGTCTTGTTACCTGTTCCCCCCTCCGTCTGCCCCCCTGGTTGCTTTTGGTGCTGGTAATGGCAGATGGTCCATGTGGACGCAGCAGCAAGCTACGGCAGCGTTGCGGACAGTGGTTGCGTTGGTGGGCGTGCGTGCGCAGGAGTATGCCCTGCACTCCCTACGGATTGGGGGCGCAACTCACTTGTCGGCGGGGGGTGCTACACCAGAGGTCCTGCAGCGTGAGGGCCGGTGGGCGTCCGATGCGTACAAGGCGTATGTTCGTAGCCACGGGAAGGATGCCAGTTGGGTGGCCGATGTTATGGCCCGGGAAGGGTCGAGTAAGGGTACCCAGCCGGGGCAGGGTACGGAGTGGGGACGAGTCCACTCTCCCCAGAAAACAGTTGGGAGCAAGTAGCCGTAACTCGTGGCGGCAAGCGCCGTCTTGGGAAAAGGGGGATGTAAAGAGAAGTTGTGTTGATGTGCGTGTCCCGTGGGGTAGCAAAGGGGGGGGCTGAGACCGCAGGGAGGCGTCCGAAAATAGAACCAACCCCAGGTTGGAGGCTGGCGTCGAGAGTCGACATGCCAGTTGGGGTTTGGAGTTGGCTCGAGTTTACGGATGCTAGCGGGGGGTTGCGCTTGGAGCAACCCCGGGGGTTTGCCCCTCTCTCTACCCCCCTTGCTCCGAGCGGGGGGGCTGCACTAATATTATGCAACTTCGAAAGCAAAATGCAAATCGTAATATTATCGAGGTAAGAGAGAATATGTGTTTTGCATGTACGGGAGAAGTTTAACCAATCAGATGAGTACGGTTTATCTGTACTCGAGTAGCCTGTTCGTCGTACCCACCTGGGATAGTTTGTATCGTCGTCTCGCGAGCGAAGCACGCAGCGAAGCAGGGTAGCGATTCAGGTATAAGGTGGTGTACGGACTAGTTTGAATTCCCAGTCACCCGCCCGCGCTTTTGAGGGAGTCAGTGGAGGGGGGTTTTTACTGGTCGCAGCAACTTTGCGTTTGTGTTGCTGCTCGTGTGAGGCACTTGGTGGGCGCGGTTCACGCGCCCGGGTGTCGTAGATTGCGCAATTGCGGTTGGGGGCTAGCCGCGTCGGTTTAAGTTCATCATGTTGTTATGATGCTCGGGGTCGTGATGGTCGTGTCCTTTTGATGTTGCGTGTGTCTCACGCTGGGAGTTTTGTTATCTGGTCATCATCATCGTTCGTCTTGTTGTGAACAATTAATTGACAAAAAAACGAAACAACAAACAGCTGTTGTTATCTGGTGAGTGCGACTATTATTATAGCAATCAATGCGACCCGATGAACTCGGGCAAGCCGACTAGTCGATGATCCCAAGAGACGATGAGAACATGGTGGCAGTACAGTGCGTACACTCGTACGTAGCGGCATAGTGGTGGGGGTGGCAGGCGGCAAAGGCAAGAGGCAAGAGGCAAAAGTGACAAGTGGCAATGGCAGGAGACAACTTGACAAGCAACAAACAACGTGCAAGTTGCAGGCGTTTCGGGCCGGGAGTTTCAGGCGTTTCGGGTTCGGGATAATACGTGGACGATGAACCGGTACAGGAAAAACGCCAACTCAATCTTTGTGAAACCTCAAGTCAATGACGGGGATTTTGGGTTTGGAAACGTGTGTCAGCTTTGGTTGTGACTCCATCTGCGAAAACTTCGGTCTTCAACTCAAACGCGTCCCACGTGAGGGGCAGCCGCAGAACAGACCCAACCCCAAACGTCCGCCGGGAAGACCCTGCCACCGACCACGCCCACACGCAGCGCCAACCCTTGCACAGCAGTGCCGGTCTCCCCCAGTCATCATGCGCGCGTCCGCATGTCTCGCGGCGGCCGTCTTCGGCGGCGCCGGCAGCTTAGCCCCTGGTGCCCAAGCTCTTAGCTTCGGTGCGCCGGCGCGGGCACGCACCGGCACCGGCTGCCAACACCAGCAGGGTTCCTTCTGCAGCGGCGTAAGCACTGCTTCTGCCTCGGGTGTGACAACCGGCACGCTCTCCGAGAGCGCGACGTCGCCGTCCCGCGGCTGGGGTGCGAGAGGGTCGAAGCAGCAGCAGCAGCAGGGCTTGGCGATGTCTGCGGCAGTGACGGAGAAGAAGCTGCCGTGGTTGGAGGGTACCCAGCAGCAGAAGCTCCCGGACGAGATATCCGCGGAGAACCCCCTGAGGGTGGTCATTGCCGGGGGCGGGGTGGGGGGGCTGCTGTCCGCGAAGTACTTGAAGATGCAGGGATACGACGTGAGTTTGCCTTATGTTTTTCGAAAAATCGATATAATAATACTCTCGGTACGTACCCTGTGCCTGTGGTACGTACACTTTCAATTTTCAATGATACTCGTAGTCTGCCAGCTGGTCGTTGCACCCTCTGCCCTCCCTGGAGTCTCTTGAGCTCTGAGCTATGTTACTTACATATTATAATGTTTTCCGCACGTACCTGTACACCTGGTACTGGTATACCAGTAGCTGCCTTGAGGCTTGAGGATTTCCTTGCTGTGTTGCTTCATGCAGCCTGGTTGTGAGCTTGTTGCGTGTGCCCTACGAGTATATATACAGCAGTAGTAGCTGCCCTTGATTTTTGTTTTTGTTTTTGGTGGGCAAAGTGTCAACTGCGAACTGCGGTGCGTTGTCCTGAAGGGGGGCAGATCAGAGAGCTCGCTCGCCGGCAGCGCTCAGATTGCCACATAAACTGAGGGGCGGAGTGATGTTTTGTCTTACACGTTATACACCAGCAGAATACAGCTAGTACAACAGCAGCAACAGCAGTAGTCGTATCACACCTCCGGTATTCTACGCATACCTCGAGGGCACATTGGCACCACTTGAGATAAAGGCCGGCAAACATTAGGCGGGGTGATATTTATCTTACATTTGATACACAGCAGCAGTACCATATACCAGGTACATTCGAGCACGAGTGCAGAGTACTGACTGTACTCCGCTACGAACTTGCTCGTACTGGTACGCATACCTGTATACGTACGTACATACCTCGGGTTTTACTTGAAACAGCGTTAATGCATTAAGTACGAGTAAATCGTACGTACTGGTAACTGGTACCCATGTATGATACCTGGTATGATACCTGGTACATATGTACCTGGTATGGTATGATACCACGTACAGGCTCCTTGCGGCACCTTTGGTATTTCCATTTACTTCTACTTTTACTTCGATACTACCCTCTGGTACGTACGTACGACGAGTTTTTTTCAAAAAATATTTCCATCCCATGTATTATCTTCGCACTTTTGTCTTTCTCCCTCCCAAGTCGTAACTTAGACCCGGAGTCATAAAGTAGGCTCCTCTCCCTCCTCCCCCACTACGGTTCTTGCCTTGATTTTTATCGCGCAGAGGTCTTCCCAACGCTTGTCGATCTTCATCGAATTTTGCTAACTCACGCTCTCGCGCTTTCCGCTACTCGTAGTCAAGATTTTTTTTTGCGAGAAAAAGCCCCTACGAGCATGCACCGGGGGGGGCTCGAACTCACGATCTTGACTCTATCAGGCTTCGTGGTTACCTGCTAGCCCACCGGGGCGACCGGGTCTATATATATTTAAAAAATAAACAGCTGTGATTATACTGTTGAAAAAGAGCTTTTTCGATCCCAACCTTTTCGATTGAGAAATCCAATCCACGAATCCCGGAATTCGAGGATTGGATTTCTCAATCGACATTTTTTTGAAAGCTCGCCGCATTTCTCTCCACCCCTCCGAACACACGGTACACCACCCAGTGGCAGCCTAAACACCTCTCCAATGCTGGGTTGACTGCTCTACTGCTGCTGCGAGCACTGCTAGACGAAGCATGATAGTGACTCTTCCTAAGGTAGCTATTTAGGCACTCTGGTTGGCTAAGGGTATGTTTTACGCGGCTCAATCAACTTGGAGTCTTTCCCAGCCACAGCACTCCTCGTCAACCTAGAGTATTTTCAAGCACAGCATCTACGCCGGCCGAGTCAACCTAGAGTCTAACCAAGCACAGCATCCCAGCACTGACAACTTGCATAGGGTTGGGTTAGGGTTCGGGTCGGAGGGTCGGCTTCAGGCGCCAAGCACAAAACCCCCGTAAATATCTACTATCAAGGTGCGTCCACCCCTCCTGCTGCTGCTGCTCGCAACGCAGCACCTCCTAGAACCCGCGAGCAGGACACGAATCAGTTTTCAGCTCTCGTATCAACCGCCCCCAAGAAGAGCACAAAAAAATACAAAATAGATCCACTCGACGATAGGGAAGCCATCCAGACACACCCCGTCGAATTTAGAGTGGATCGGAAACTTACTTTTCGATCCTCCTAATCCGACGGCATAATAATTAGCCTGAAATCGAGGATTTCGTCGAAACTCATATTTGCAAGCTGAGTGTGATACTTCGATCGCGCGTACTTCATGCAGGATGTACATCGTGTATATGAGGACAAAATCTGAGGCTGTGGTCTGTGACTCCCCAAAGGGCCATAGCCCATATAGGTCCGAGGCTGCATAATTCAGGGAGCGTGAGTATATACATATCCGTATACTTTTCTCCGTACACGAAGTAGTCCATTTTTACCCGATCCAAGGGTATTGAGTTTCCGTTTACTATACGTGAGAATGATCAAATACCCAAATATCAGGTGATGCGTGTTGGCCAGTGTTGTAAATCGCGCCAAGAAAGGTGCGATACGATTAATGCGATTAACCGCCTTCTTGTTTTTTTCGATCGCGATTTTCATTCAGAACTGAAAAAAAATGTCCGACACTAATTCCAAGTAGTTTGTCCCCAAATTCGTGGCACCAGTTTTTAAGGGGTTAAGAACTGGTCCCAGGTATTTGGGGGAAACACTTCTTGGAATTTGTGTAAGATAAGATTTCGGCAAGTTCTGAATGGGTTAATTGTCGATGAAAAATATATCGCGTATCACGGTCGATCGCGATATTCGGGCACAAAGGGGTGCATTTAAAAAGGAACCCAACTTATATAGAGCGGTCGTGAAGGAAGTGCTCAGCATCCGGAGCAGCGGCGCAGTGCAAGTTTGAACAATTAACCTTTTGCTCGCGTGAAACGTATATGCTGAATACAGGTGCACGCACAGGAATGCCTCACACGTTACACGGAAGCAACGAAACCGATTGTGATTTGGGTGTCTGAGATGCACGTCCAGCCACGATCCCACAACCAGACTCGTGCTGTAAAAGTATCTATACAATAGTGGGCATCCATGAGCCCATGCCCTATAAGCGGTCTTGGCCTCTTGAGTTGGTTGTTGCATTCGTCCCTGTTTACTCAATTTGATTTCACCACGTACGACCACGACGACCCTTTCACTCGCCACAACACAACCACCAGACACAGTTTGCGCGCCAATGCACGAGGACGAAGACACAAAACGATGGCGTGGTGCACGCAGGAACTGAGACAAGTCGCCACTACCTGTAGGAACCGGTTACGTCGTGTCATCGTATCAGGAACCAGGCGACACCCTTTTCCCTCTACTTGCCCATCTCCCACACAACGCCTTCACATCCATGGAGGAAAACCAAGTCATTCACAAGTCTCCGGTAAAGAAGCAACCGCCGCCGTGCGCGTATTTGCCAGGACTTGGCGCCTTTTTGGGCTTTTTCCGGGAACCGGCTCAAGTCAGCAGTGCTTTCACAGTTTCACAGTCGTCATAGCCACCACTGCCGCCTTCCTCTCGTGATCACTGCTGGGGCTGTGGCCAAGCTCGCTTGCCTTTTGCTTGCGCCTGTCACCCCCTCGCCATCGCCGCTGCTGTCAGAATCAATTTCCGGGAACCGGCTCAAGTCAGCAGTGCTTTCACAGTTTCACAGTCGTCATAGCCACCACTGCCGCCTTCCTCTCGTGATCACTGCTGGGGCTGTGGCCGAGCTCGCTTGCCTTTTGCTTGCGCCTGTCACCCCCTCGCCATCGCCGCTGCTGTCAGAATCAACCTCCAGCTGTGCTTCCTCGTCAGGTTTGGTTTTGTCACACGCTGCGGTGGCAGTAGTGGGGATGACACGTGCCCCGGTTAAGTCATGGCAACCACCGACGATAGTGCTTGTAGACCGTGAAGCCTCCCTGCAGACGGCGGACCGTGTGGGCTTGCATGCTATAATAGCAGCCAGCAGTCTTGCTGGATGTCTGTTCTGTAGAGATGTATCGGAGGCTTTATTGGATAATCGTGAATCGTAAACCGCGCGATTTACGATCACGATAATTTAATCGTGATCGCGGGTCAATCTTGTTGCGATCACGATCACCAGAAGTCGCGATTAAATCATAATCGCGAAATTCGATTTGCAACACTGGTATTGGCTCTCGTACAGGCTTTTGCGGGCGGTTGGTTCGCGTCAAAAGTGCGTCTGTTTATTTACCATGTCGGCGGGGTGCGTCATCTTTCACAGTGACACACATGGGACAGATCGTACAGATCATACAGATCATTTCCCCTTCATGATCTAGATATATTTCAGGACAGGTGTATGCCTCATCTGTATGATCTGCATGATCTGTAAGATTTGTATGATCTGTATGATCTAGCTCATATGGCCGGGTGGGAGCCTTTGGATCTGCGTGATCTAGCGCACGTTTCCTGGGTTGGATCTGCGTGATGTACAGCACTAGCACAGATCATGACGGCAGATACACGATCTACTAACTGCTGTAGATTATGTGCAGTAGATCGCGGTTTGCCAGAGGGTGCCCTTTTCTCTGTGCTCGTGCGCTTGCTATGCTTGCGGTGTGCTTGCGGTGTGCTTGCTGTGCTTAGTTTGCTTTGCTCTGGCTTGTACTGGCTTGTTCCTGCTTGCTTTTGCTTGCTTTCGCTTGCTTTCGCTTGCTTTTGCTTGCTTTTGCTTGCTTTTGCTTGCTTTTGCTTGCTTTTGCTAACTTTTGCTTGCTTTTGCTTGCTCCTGCTTGCTCCTGCTTGCCCCTGCTTGCTTTTGCTTGCTCTGCTCGCTACAGCTCCCCAGATCTTGCCCTGCTTTTTGCTGTTTGCAGTGCTTGCATCGCCTTTCGCCAACGGCGTGTTTTCGTTTTGAACGGTTGAACCCGTTATCCTTTGTCTTTTGCGTTGACACCGGCCTCGACAGAGAGAGTCGTGCTACTGGGCTAATGCTACTGAGCTATTGCTACTGGGCTAATGCTCTTGGACTATTGCCATTTGGCTAACGCTACGGGGTTAATGCTACTGGGCTATTGCTACTGGGCTAATGCTCTTGGGCTACTGCCATTTGGCTAATGCTATTGGGGTGTTGCCATTTGTGTATACCAGGTCCCCTTCCCCTAGATAATACCGCCTCATTAAACTTTCATTTAAGGTCACTCACAAGAGGATCAATCAGTCAATCAGTCTGTCACGCCGTTCCGTGAAAAACCGAGGCACCAACCCACCCCGGTATGTCCTCTATAATAGTACTCCACACCAAACCCATCGCACAACACAGAGAGAACCTGCTACCTGCTATTAATAGGGGCTCCGCCCTACATTGGCGTCGTTGGCTTAAGGCTCCACCTCACACATGGGGCTGTTGCTACGTACCTGGTACTCCATTGTTGCGGAAATCGCGTGGGGAAATTTATTACAAGGCGGTGCACACAATATGCCACCAGTCTTTCGATATCGGTAAGCTTTCTAGACTGTCGGTCCTTCGATGTTGGTTGATGCTCTTCCGAGTAGACATTGCTATTTTTATTTCCGTATGGGTAATGTTATATATAGTCTTTCGAGTTTCTTCGATCTCTTGACGATCTTTCGACATGCGAGGGTTTTTCAATACCATACGTACTGTTTATTAATAGTTGTTTAGCTGCGGTATTGTGACATATTGATAAATTTGATGGTAACCGGCGCGAGAAACGGGATCCATTCGAGGCCACCCCACTCTAAAGGGGCAGGAAGCTAAGGAAAGCCTCGTACGCATGGAAACCGGATTTTTCGAGGCATCATAGGGCTTGTAGGAGCGGAGGAATAGAGGTGCGGTACATACTGTAGGTTGTTCGTGCTCCATGGCCGCCCGCACCGCGGCAGATTATCTCTATGCGGACCCTGTTCGACCCCCCATGGCTCGGCCTAAGAGGAGTGTACCCGTGCTGCTGGTCTGGGTGTGCCCCCAAACTAAACCAGTACACCCAAAAGTAAATGAGGCACTCGTACGTAGCGCCTATGGGGAGAGACCGCGTATTTGCATCGATTTTCTGAGATACTGACAAACAGTATATATTATTAGTATTAGTATTTAATTTAGTTAATTCCCCCCCCCCCCACAAATAGACACACACTTCCTGAATTATACAGCCTCAGATTGTGTCCCCCTCATACGGGATGTACATCCTACATGAGGACATATAAAATCCGTAAGTACGCGCGATCGAAGTATTACACTCAGCTAGCAAAGATGAGTTTCGACGAAATCCTCGAGCTCACAGCTGTTGTTTAAAAATATATATAAATACATGTACAAAATTGCAGCTGCTGCTCGGAGAGAGCTCGACAGCTTTTCTTAGACGTAGATGTTTGCCCTTTTCGCGATAACTGGCGATGAGGTCCACCCGGCGGCACGCAACTCCCTCATCGTGCTCGCCGACCCCTGCTCTGCCTACTCTGCCAAGGGCGGTCTCGGCCGTGCCCAACTCATGTCTCACGGGGCTGCGATTTTTCCAGGATTCCATGCCCTTTTTGTCACGTGCACATACCATACCAACCAGTACATGCTTTTTTGTTCTACACGCAAACCGCATTATTCAAGATTCCGTTTTTTTTATGTAGACGACCAACCCGGAATTTTATCGTACCGGCTCCTTTTACTGCGGATATACACGTACGTATTATATGTACGAGCACCAGTACCGCTGCAAGCAGTAACAGAGTGTCATATATCAGGTAATTTTTAATATGCGATGATATCTGTACAGTATTCATCGTGCGTGGTATTAAGCAGTATGACAGTGGTCGGTGTGTGCCTGGATATAGTACCGGCCAGGGCCTCGCGTGCGCTCGCGGGCGTGGACATGCGGGCGGTGGGCGCTGCAGCAACGTTTATCAAGAATATGGAGAGCGCACATACAAAACACACACGCTCTTTTTTTTTTACACGCAGCTACTGCTGTACGTGCATAATCAAAGATTCCCTCGTCGTGTTCGCCGACCCCTGCTCTGCCTACTCTGCCAAGGGCGGTCTCGGCCGTGCCCAACTCATGTCTCACGGGGCTGCGATTTTTCCAGGATTCCATGCCCTTTTAGTCACGTGCACATGCCATACCAACCAGTACATGATTTTTTGTTCTACACGCAAACCGCACTACCTGGTATGCAAGATTCCGTTTTTTATGTAGACGACCAACCCGGAATTTTATCGTACCGGCTCCTTTTACTGCTGATATACCACGAACTATATGTAGGAGTACTAGTACCGCTGCAAGCAGTAACAGAGTATCATATACCAGGTAATTTTTTATACCAGGTAATTTTTTATATGCGATGATATCTGTACAGTATTCATGCGTGCGTGGTATTCAGCAGTATGATAGTGCTCGGTTTATGCCTGGATATAGTACCGGGCAGGGCCTCGCGTGCGCTCGCAGGCGTGGACATGCGGGCGGTGGGCGCTGCAGCAACGTTTACCAAGAATATGGTGATGGAGAGCGCACATACAAAACACACACGCTCTTTTTTTTTTACACGCAGCTACTACTGTACATGCATATACCCGTACGTACGTACGTACGTATCATAACACCTCAGTACCATAGGGTGATATTTACAAGAAATAAGAAATTCGGAAGCCGTTATATTGAAGCTAGTATAAAACGCATCCTCTCCTCTCATGTAAATAAGAAACCTCGCCTCCGTTTGTGAGTGTTTTTCGTTATTAGGTGTCATGCACTACTGCTGTACACCCCTTGGCAGTACAGAGTCGCTTTGTTCGCCCTAAGCTTAGCTACTAATCTACCTCAGTAGGCTACTCCTCGCCGTTACGGGCATTGCGCGTAGACGCAGGCGGGCGTCAGCCCGCCGCGGCGAAGCCCCCCTTGTATAATAATATTTTTGTTGTTGTTGTTGTTGTTGTTGTTGTTGTTGTTGTTGTTGTTGTTGTTGGTGTTGTTTTTATTTTCAATAATAGATTCAATAGTAGATTCAATAATACCAGGAATGAGCAATGATGCCTTTTAGGGCTGGTGGCTTATTTTCTGACCTCCCATGAGGAGCTCGCTCAATATCTCGCGCGAACCATTTTACTTCGACGAAGTTTGTTCTCTCACGCGAAACTTGACTTGGACGAAGTTTGTTCGCGCAAACCCTGACCAACATTCACATTTCTTTGCGCTAGTCCTACAACAAATATACTACTTACAGTAAGAATACGGTACATATGTACTCATAATACGAGCTGGTTCAAGTTGAACACCCCAATTTTTGTCAAGACACGAATGTCGGATGCAATATCTGCTCGAATGTCACATATGTGGCATCGTACTGACCGCCATGAACAGTGGAAGAGGGTGACACAGCCAGTTTTTCAGTCGAGGTCCTAAGGCTGGCTGTGCTATATATCATAGCGACGAAAATGTCTCCCGCCCGACCACGGGCCTTGAAAGAAGACCAGAAACAGTCAGAAGTTTCCGTAGGAAATATCGTTTTGTTTTCACGTTTGTTTCTGAACGAGCCGGTTTCAGGTACCTCAAGGCATGTCTGTAAAAACAATCGCGCAAATGTTCGAAGATTTGACTGCGTAGGGCCAATATGAAGTCATTTTTAACGCCCAAAGCTTGTCCTACACTGAAACTGAGTAATTACCAGGCAACTCCAAAAATACGCGTCTTTTCCGCACAAAACGCCCAAATGTTCACGCCGTTTTTTAGAGATATAGGTCCTGAAATTTAGCACACGTGTTTTTTTAGCCCCTGCCGAGGCCTTGACGAACGGTGTTTTTTTGTTTTGTTTTGTTTTCCGTCGGGATTTTTGCGTTTTTTAAGGCCCAAAAATCCAATTCCAACTCCAAAAACAACTATCTGACGGGAAAAAAAAAACATCGTCCGATAACGGGTCGGCAGGGGTTCATAGAACATGTGTGCAAATTTCCAGGACCTATCTCCCAAACACGGCGTGGACTTCCGGCTCTTGACTAAATTTCTAAATTTGGGGGATTCACCTTGAACCAGCTTGTACCCCGTAATCGTTCAGTTGGAGCTTAAAAAGTGGCACTACGTACTACCCGTGGCTTTGCTTTGCTCTACTCGTACTGTATGTATTTGGCGAGGACGGGCGTGAGAACGTTGGGGCGTGGGAGCTTTAAGGGCTGTCGGACGTTGCCAGATTAGTTTTAGGGTCGTTAGTGCCTCACGCTATTGTTGGCCGTTGCCCTGTGGATGCTTGCGACATGGATGGGATCGCGAATGAGCTGCCATCTACAAAAATACTAGGCGAGGCCAGCGCTTCTTGACTGCTCGTTCACACGCAACTGAAACTGCAGCGACCGCGCGATCTATCAAAGTCGCGTTACGCGTTTTTCGCAGGGCTCTTCGCGGGTGGCTCACGGACCGGATCAGGAACGTTTTAAAATATCACGGGTCGGGTCGGGTTGGGTCGGGTAGGGTCGGATTGGATTGGATCGGGTCGGGCCGGGTCGATCGCGTCGGTCGATCGGGTCGATCGGGTCGGGTCGATCGGGTCGGGTCGGTCGGGTCGGTTCGGGTCAGGAGGTTTTCAAACTCTCACGGGTCGGATCAGGTCACCCTTACCCAACCCGACCCGGCTTGACCTGACCCGCGAGGTTTGGCCCGACCCGTGAGCAGCCGTACGTGTTTTTGTGTACCGATACTTTCCTACCTGGTATTACAGAGGACCACACATAGTAAATAGAACCAAATATTGTTATTAATAGTAAACATGGGTAAACATATATGAATAGTTTTTTTCGTGTTTACCGCAGGTCCTGTCTACTATGCCCCCCCCCCCCGTATTGGAAGAAGGGCACTTATCGGACAGGTCAGGTCCCTATTCTATAGTGTAGATATTTCGGGGGTAGTATATGGTCTGTACTACTGTATCTAGATGATCTTTGTCATCTGTATGATCTGTACGAGACAGCTCCTGCGCACTTGTTTGTTGAGTGGGGCCTGTTTGATGCGGCTCTGCGCCAACATGTCATAATGGCACAACGCAGGGTCTGCAATCCGTGGATGGCTTCTTAGTGCCCCTCCAAAGGGACAAGATATCATAACGGGATGTATAGGGACCTAGATTATCTAGATCGTGATGAGCGACCCAGATCGTGATCTTTGATTAAGATCATGATGTATCCGATAGTTCGTTTTTGCGATGGCGGTTGACTGCCTGACCCTCGTGTCTGATTCCGAACCCGCCCAATTTTTTTTGCTCTCTGGTGTTTTGAAATACTGTTATTACTTCGTGTCCTTCTCGATGTGCTTTGTTTTGTTGGTACAGTATTAATAGTATTCAAGTTGTTTTTCTCTCAAAATTTTGTTTCGTTTTGTTGGTATTCAGGTTAGTAACCATCTCGGGAGTTGATTAACTTGAATGTGGTGTAGAGGGGGGAGATTGAGTTTACAAAAGTGACCATTTGCAGCAGCAAACGGCCCCTCTGCGTGATTGAGGGATGATGGAATGGTTGAAAGGAGCATGACCCTACAATGGTTACGATGCTGGACGGTTACGCTGCTCGTAGATGGTTGATAGATAGCACCAATGCGATCATTGTGTTGGTGGCTATCCCTCATCTCCGTTATATCCCTTGTATCCGTTATACCCCTTGTATCCGTTATATCCCTTGTGTCCCTCATATCTCTTAAAAGGGGTCCGAAAGGGGTTTGGTGGTCGAGGAGATTAGTGTAAATACATGTAACCCAAGTTCCGGCAATCCTTCTGAAATCATGAAATACCTGGCCCAGCAACCGCTGGCCAGCTCTACAAGCAGCAGCAGCAGCCCTGTCTGTTCGCGTGTTTCGCCAGTCCTTCCAGCACCGGTTCCCGTGCTGCATCCGCTTGGCACCCCCCGCTCACGCGATCAGCCAAGCGGTGTCGCGCTGCTCTGCAATCAGAGTGTGGGTTATTTTCGCCAAATAATATGAACCTAAACGCCTAATTCTCTCTGGAACAACAAACAACAGATTATTCTCGGTACGGTCCCGATCTCTAATAATCGTCCACCTTTTTTTCGTGTTATGATATCATACGTATCCACTTTTTTTTGCTGTAAACTTATATATATTTTTTTCTCGTGTTATCCTTTTTTTTTTTTTCGCTGTGCAGGTTAAGGTGATCGAGAAGACTAACGCGTTCAGGAGGTTCGGCGGGCCGATCCAGCTGGCCTCTAATGCGCTGTCGACCATCCAGGCCATCGACGCCGGCTTCTTTGACCGCATCATGGAGTACTTCACCTTCACTGGCATCCGCACCAATGGCATCAAGGACGGCATCCGAACCGAGTGGTGAGAGAGAGGGTTGTTCACGTCGGCTGGTTTATTGATTACTGATGGGCGGCTTGTTGATTGGTTGATTTTCTGTTGGTTGGTTTTTTATTGGTTGGTTGATTGGTTGGTTGATTGCTTGCTTGGTTGCCTTTTTTTTGGTTGTTTTTTTATTGGTTGGTTGATTGATTGGTTTAGTTGGTTGATCGCTTGTTTTTGCTGATTGGTTGATTGCTTGGTTGGTTTTTATCGGTTGGGTATTGATTGGTTGATTGGTTTGGTTGGTTGGTTTGTGATTGGTTGGGTGACTGCTTGGTTTGCTTATTTTGTTGGGTTGGTCGGTTTGTTCCGTTGGTCATGTGTTGCTTGATTGCTATATAGGTTGGTTCGTTAGTTGATCGGTTAGTTGATTGGTTGGTTGGTTGGTTGGTTGGTTGGTTGGTATTGGGAGTCGATTGCTTTGTTGTTTTTGATTTTTGGCGATCAGGGCATCCGCACGAACGGCATCAAGGATGGCATCCGAAACGAGTCGTCGGGGGCGGTTGTTCAAGTTGATCGGTTGATCTTTTTGAGTTTGTCGGTTATTGATGGGTTGGTTTTTGATTGGTTCATTGCTTGGTTGGTTGGCATTTTTTGGTCGATTAGTTGGTTTGTTGGTTGATTAGTTGGCTGGTTGGGTTGCTGATCGGTTCGTTGGTTGGTTGGTGGCTTCGTTGACTGGTTGCTTCATTTGTTGGTTGGTTTGTTTATTGGTTGGTTGGTTGGTTGGTTGGTTGGTTGGTTGGTGCGTGGACGATTGGTTGGTTGTTTCATTTGCCCAGCGATGTACCTGAAGCACTCATCTCCCCCTGTATATACAAAGGCAGCACGAATGCTCGTGCGAGGTGTCTCGAGAGTAGAAACGCAGGCTGGTTTTGTGTGTAAATAGTGTTTCGTTTTTGTCGGTTGGCGGCTTAGATGGTTGGTTCCTTTGGAAGTGTTGATTGATTGCTTCGCTGTTTTTTTTTTTTTCGTTTCTGGCGACGACCTTCACGGGCATTCGCACTAGCGGCACCAAGGACGGCATCCGGACCGAGCGGTGATAGGGTTGATGGCGTTGTTTCATTGGTTGGTTGATTGGCGTGCTATTCTTCTCGGTTGGTTGGTTGGTTGGTTAGTTTTTTATTTGTTGTTGGGTGGGGATGGGTGGGGTTACTTCTCTTGGTTGATTTTGCGATTTTTTTATTGATTTGTCGTTGTTCTGGCCACATGATCTTTACGAGCATACCCGCGCACCAACGGCATCAACTCAGGGACGGCATCTGAACCGAGTGGTACGAGTGTTGTTGCATTTTTTTCTTTTTCTTTTTTGGCGACCGCCGTTACGATCATCCATCTTCACCAACGGCATCGAAGACGGCATCCGAACCGAGTGGCGAGAAAGTTGTACTGTTCGTGTGCTTCGAGGGCATTTTGTGTGTGCGCTGTATGCTCGTCCTTTGTATATGCTCTTTGCGCGTTATTTTGTATGTGTTGTAACCTCGCATTTTGTATGTGCTTTATGCCCCGTCATTTTGTATGTGCTGTAAGCGCGTTCTTCGTGTATGCTGTAACCGCGCCCTTTGTATGTGCTGTATGCGCGTTATTTCTCATGTGTGTGCTGCATGCGTATCATTTGCATGTGCTGCGTGCGCTTCCTTTAAACGTGCTGAACGCAATGGTGTTGGATCTATGTTTCCCCTTCCCCGTAATTTTGCACATATGTATGCGCTTTTGCTGTCTGGTTGTTGTCGTTTTGCTGTCTGTTGTCGTGTTGTGCATGCGCTGTATGGTCGCGGACACAGGTACTGCAAGTTTGACGCGATCACCCAGATGGCCGACATGTTCAACCTGCCCTACACGGGCGTCATCGACCGCCCGGACCTGCAGGTACACATCCGTGCTTCGCCCTGTCCAGCCAAAATCGTGTCGTACAGAAATGCCTGTACCGTACTTGAAAATGCACCGGCGTGCCCTGCCATTGACAGACGTCGGGGCCTTCAACGGGTATGATACAGAACCCTTTGACGGATGTCGGTCCCTTTGACGAATTTCAGACCCTTTGACAGATGCCAGGCGCTTTGACGATTTTCGGAACCCGTGATTTCAATGTTGGGGGCCATGTGACAGATGTCAGACCCTTTGGCGGGTGTGTCGGGACCCGTTGGCGGGTGTGTCGGGACCCTTTGACGGATGCTGGTGCTCTTTCTGACTTTTTTTTTCTACGGCGCTTACGTAGCCGTAGGAAACATAATAAGCAGCTGTGTATTATGCGTGGAGGGCATCTTTGTGTTTGGCGGTGAGCTATCTGAAAGTTAGCTTCGGCTTTAGCCCCTGCCGCGGCGGTGGCGGTGCGTCGGAGAAAGGTTTGTAGAGATTATGCAGGCGTTTTATGAGATGGGGCTGGAGAGAAGTGGCTTGGTTTTTTACCTGCTCCCTGCATTTTGACAGCGTTTTGGTGGAAATGGGTTTATAGAGGCTTGCGCGGCGGTGGTGTGGGTGGGCGGTGGCCGCGGCGACGGGCTTTGTGATTGCGCGCGTTGAGGTTTCGGGGACGGGGGGCGGTGTTGCGGGCCCTAGCTGTTTGGCGGACTTTGGGCGCAGATGGCAGTGGTTTTGCTGGCCGTGGGTAAGCGTCTTTGCGCTCAAGCGGTGGGAGTAGAACTGTGGGGTCGCGAGATAAGCCAAGGGAGGGAGGAGTGGCAGGAGAAGGGGGCAGGGGGGGAGAGGGGTGCGAGTTTTCGAACGAAAATGCGGGTCGCAGAGAGAAGGAGGTACTGCGGTGCGTAGACACCGTCAGCCAGCGAGCTTTCCCTCGCAAGGCGCAGATGCTGGGTGGCGACCAGCATGGCTTGTTGGGGTATGATGCTCCGGTTGCCTTTGTTGGTGCTCGTGTCGTCGTTGTTAGTTATCCATCGTCGTTGGTGTCCTATTGTTTTTGAAGTCTGAGGCGTTCGTTCGAAAAAGAGCCTGACTGGCCCTGACTGACTGCAGCGATACTACTGTTCCAGCGTCTTTCGTTGCTGACGACGGTGCGCTTTTATTTGGGGTACGCCGTGCTGATAGGCAGAAAGCAGCAACCGCGCTAGCTGCTATAGCCTGACCGCTACGGTCGATTCCTTTACGCTCGTGTGGTTTGCTCTCTCTCTGCTCCGCCCTACGCTCGTTATATTAGTTGTACCGCGACGATTGCTCTAGGCACCTTCTACGTACCAGGAGCTGCACTCTCACTTTTGAAGCAACAATCGCGATCACGCTTTTGGACCAATAAACATGCCATCCTACAACTGGCACCCCCCCCCCCCCCGCGTGCCCTACACCGTCTCGAGGAAAGGGCATGCGTGTTCTCGCGATTGCGACCAAAATAACACTAAGGCACGCCAAACTAATATGAGCTGCCACCACCCATATCATAAAATATGTTATATATTTTAGTTGGTTGGCGTCGTTGGCAACGACGCTGTAAAACACGCCCCTCACTGCGTGAGCTCAGACAACCAGGGTACCTTTTTTTTTTTTTTTGGCGGTCACCATTAACTGGCGGTCGTGTAGATCATTTGTGCGGGGTGAGAACCTCATTGCTCCGCACAAGGGGAATGGTTCGTATCACGTAGTGTGTAATATGGTAAGGCATCCCGAGGCAGTACTAGTATACCCATTGCTGTCTCCGGAAGTGGCCACACCAGAAATTAAATAATTCATTGAAGCTGTCGTCCATATGCAAGTCCGCCTCAGAGGCGGTTCTTAGCAGGATGCAGCTCACCCTCCATGCGACTCGCCCAATACCTCACGGCGTTTCGCGCTTGTGCAAGCAATGTGCTGCCTGGTTGGTGAATACCCAACGCGCTCCGTCCCGGCATTGTAGGGATGCGAGGTCTATGGTCATAGATACGGCCGTGCACAGCATGAGTACATCAGCCCCCCTCATGCGACCCCACCATGGTACGGCGCTCACAGCTGGTGCTAGGATGTCTAGCTTGTAAATAACCCATGCTGTCCTCGGCATAGTGGCCATCACAGGGAATCTATGGCAATATCGACTATGAACCTCCCCGCCGTACATGACTACCCCCCATAAATATATGATATATTTATAGGTTGGGTTGGCGTCGGTTGGCAACGACGCTGTAAAACACGCCACTCGCTGCGTGAGCTCAGACAACCAGGGTGCCGTTTTTTTTTTGTTATTTTTTTTTTTGGCGGTCACCAAAGCTGGCGGTCGAGTAGATCATTTGTGCGGGGTGGAGAACCTTTGTTCCGCACAAGGGGAATGGTCGTATCACGTAGTGTTGAATATGGTAAGGCGTCCGCGAGGCAGTTACATAGTACTCCCATTGCTGTCTCGGGAAGTGGCCACACCGGAAATTTAATTAACTCATTGAAGCTGTCGTCCACATGCAAGTCCGCCTCACAAACAGTTCTTAGTAGGATGCAGCTCACCCTTCATGCGACTCGCCGAACACCTCATGGCGCTTCGCGCTTGGTGCTAGCAATGTCTGCCTGGTCGGTGAAAACCCGACATGCTCCGTCCCGGCATTGTATATAGGGATGCGAGGAGAGGGTCTATGGTCATTCGACTACGGCCATGCATGAATATGAAGTTCACCCCTACACTCCAAATATGCTGTGAGTAGGATGCCGCGGTTTACCCCGCTGACGAAACGCCTCCCTATACTCCAAGGAAACCCCAGTCTGGCCCCTTATTAACTGGACAAGCCTAATAGGATCTCTAGTACACTCTGTAACTGTAAGTGACTGGTTTGACCCCGTTTTGACTGGACACGCCTATTACGATGTCGTAAACCTCTGTTAATTTCTTCACCTTTTTTGTTTGTTTTTTCGGCTGCAGGCAGTGCTGATGGACGACATCGGGGAAGGGGTGGTGTTCAACAGTCAGACTGTCGTAGGGTACGAGAACACTGACGGGTGAGAGCGAGAGGAGGGCGTAAAGAGGTAGCCGCAAGGAAACTGTAAAGATAGCGCGCGATGGTCCATGTACGAGTACGTACGTACCTGTTTTTTTTGTTTTGTTTTTTTTTGCTTGTCCTTGTTTTTTTATTCGCTTGAATGGTACCGCTCTTTCCCAAAATATAAGGATCGTTTTGTATATTGATAATTCATCCAAACGTTGCTTTTTTATTGGGACAAAAGTGGTGTATCATACCGGTACAGTAGTAGTTGTTGTCATGTCGTTTCGGATCTTGAGAACGATCTTGGTTTTAGAATGCCCCGGCGATGAAACTGTCAAGACTCGTACCAGGTACGTATATATATAGCTATGTTTTATTTTTGTTATTTTTGTTATTTATTGCTATTTTTAATAATAGTATTGTCCTTGCCATCAGACGATGTGTATGATAGTGTACAGCATGAGCTTCAACATTGATCACTCATGACACACTTCACTCCGAAAGGACACCACGGGAAACCTAAACGAAAAAAAAGGAAACCTATTGGACTACAGCAGTAGCCTATTGGACTAAATCAATAGCCTATTGGACTAAAGTATAATAGTAGCTATCTAGGACTACAGTAAGCGCAACGTTGTCACTCATAAACATTCCCAGAAATAAGACAAACAAGGGAACCAAAACTGCAAAGGAAACCTACGTATGCACAAGGTCTAAAAAAGTACTGCATTGTACTTTTATTTTTTGCCATTATTTTTTTTTTTGCTCCCGTAGTTGTTGACGGCGATCCGTACGTAGTCGAACCGCATGTTTTTGGAAAGTCATACGTATACGAGTAATTTTTTTTTTTCAGTCAAGAATACAAAATATGTAAAAAAAAAAGTGACAATTTGAAGGATATTATTGGTATTATTATGTGATAGGTTAAGCGAATCAAGATAAAAGGTGATTGTGAAGGTACGAAGATATCATAATCTTATTAATAGTACGGAGATTTCGTGTGGAGATATTATATGAGGATGCGCGAAGATGTGAGTGATCATACTACAGTATGTTAATGCGATGATGCGAAGATGCGATGATACCAGGCACGACGTTGATCATATATATATGTTGGCGCGTAGCAACCAAGCTGCTCCACACCATACCTGTTTTAGTGTAGATGTGGATGATTATACACCAAAATCACGCTTTTCTGTGTTGAAACTGACCGCTCCACCCCCCCCCCCCCTCCCCCCTACAAAACACGCCACCACCAGGGGAGTAACGGTTAACCTAGAGGACGGAGGCAAGATCCACGCCGACATCCTGGTGGGGGCTGACGGCATCTGGTCTCAGGTGAATATAGAAAATAGAAACTACCTGGTAGGGCAACATGTGTATGTAGCGTAGGTGTCAAATCGCTAAATATTGACGAAGACACGGAAAACGAAGTCTGGACGAACCAAGGAATTTATAAATCAAGAAATTTACAGATGCATAAGCTGAGAAGTTACGTTAAAAGCTAAAAAAATACCGGGTAAGAAACTAAGGAATGTTTTAAGTGCTGTTGTTGTTGTTGTTGTTGTTGTTGTTGTTTTTGCTGTTGGTGGTGGTGTGGTGGTGGTAATTGTGTTGCTGGTGCTGCTACTGCTGTCATCATTGTTGTTCGTTGGTTGTGCTACTGCTGCTGCTGCTGCTGCTTTTGTTATTAATTTTGTGTGGTTATCTGCTGTTGCTGTCGCCGCTGGTGCTGTAGGTCCGCGCCCAGATGTGGAAGGAAGACATCCGGGGAGAGAACGGGGGCGCAACGTACTCGGGCTACACCGTCTTCGCCGGAGAGACCGTCTACGCGCCCAAGGACTACTGGGACGTGGGGTACAAGGTGCGGACACTATTAATACAAACAACACGGCAAGGGTGTTCATTGCATGGGTGTGTTCATTGCATGCCCACACCGAATATACCGGAGTGCCAATTTCGTGATCTATCTGTGGGTAGATCTTTCGGGCCAGACACCCCTCAGGTATTTTATCTCTATTATCTGTAGGATCCGTATGATCTGTATGATCTGTGTGATGTGTATCTGTAACATCTATATCATCTGTATCATCTGTATGATACCTGGTATGCATTATATGTATCATCTGTATGATCTGTGGGATCTGTACGATCTGTATTATTTGTATTATTTGTATGTCACGGCTCTTGCGCACGTGTTTCGCGGGGGTGGCGGGATGCTTGGGAGGGCGGCTCTTGAGGGCGACATTTCACAATGGAATACAGTACTATACAGAAAAAATACAAACGACAACTGTGAGATCGAGGGTTTCGTCGAAACTCATCTTTTGAAATATATAGGGGATCTACTAGATAAAGTAGATCGTATTCTGAGGAGTGGACACCTGCTGATAGTGAACAATTACGGAGGTTTCGTGCTCGACGCCTAAAGCCGACCTCCCCACCCGACCAGTGGCAGTGCTGGGATACTGCTGTGCTTGGTTAAGACTATCTTCATTCGGCCGGCGTGGATGCTGTGGTTGGGAAGACTCTGTAGATTATTCCGGCCGGCTCGGGATGCTGTGGCATGGAAAGGCTCTTACGTTGATTGAACCACTTTCCAATAGTACGCCCCTTAGCCAATCAGAGAGCGTGAACACTTTACCTTAGGAAGATTCACTTATCAACAGATGTCCACTACTGCGTGCTCTGTCGGACGTGCGCAAGGTTGTGTTGGGTAGTGCAAGCACCGGTAGGGTGTATACGTGTATACTCGTCTGTGTCCGGGCACGGAACCTGGACATGTTGGCCACACTGGGGTATTATGGGCACCTGGGCACCCCCCCCCAGATAATATTTACACCCGGCGCGCTTACTTTCCACCGACGCGCTCGATATTTCGATATATCGAAGCTTGAAAATTTCGATACGATTGTCGAACACTAATATTAGTGGGACCATAGTAAATACTAGTAAATAGGGGACCTACGGTACATGTTTACCAGTTTTTAGTTATAGTATTTGGTCCTTTTTACTAGTATTTACTATGGCCCCCCGTAATAGCCGCCCTCCCTCTCTCCCTCCCTTGTTTATTTCGTTTCCTTTCTTTGGTTCTGCCTAAAGGTGTACATCGGCCCCGGACAGTACTTCGTTACGTCCGACATCGGGCGCGGGCGCATGCAGTGGTACTCCTTCCTCGCCCTCCCCCCCGGCAGCAAGAGCCGCGACGACAACATCAAGTACCTCAAGGACGTGAGAACTGCTGTAGTACAGTACCATATGTACAATCGGGGAATTTATCGGAGTGTACATCGGTAGGCTCGAAGTACGTAAACAAGGACAAGCGTCAGGAGATATCTAGCAGGTTTATAGTAGCATAGTTTAGTGGTACTGTACGTATCGGAATATGATGTAGATGCACAAGGTCAACATCAAGTACCTCCAATGACGACTGACTGTTGTAGCGCTCAATACACCAATTTATATCGTTCCTCAATGAAGCAGTGCCAAGAAGGCTGATGACTATTACAGGGGACCTACTGTGCACAAAAACTACGTACTTGCCTATTTTCACTCTGAAGTATTTTGTCCTATTTATGATGATCATCCTTGATAGTGTTGTATATCGAACGGTAATAGAGTTCGATACGATATCGATATACGATAGCAACTAATAGTCGATACGAGTTTGATTTCGATATGTGATATAGTAGAAGCTTTCGATCAATAGCTACCACAAATCACGGGGACGCCAGGGGATGGAGGGCAAAACACCTCCGATGTTTCGATATATCGAAAGTCCGATATTTCGACATATCGAATGTTCGATATTTTGGTCGAATTCGAAAAATTCGATGCGATATCCAACACTATTTTTTTAATGGACGTAACAAGAAGACTAACACGCTTCCTTTTCGTGATATACCCCGCAACTTTGCCGCTGTTGTGGTCATTTTTGTTATATGTCGGGGGTTTTTTTCAGACCTTCACTGGTTGGAGCGCGGAGGTCCATGAAGCGCTGGATTCCACTAGCAACAACGACGTGGAGCAGAGAGACTTGTACGACAGGCCTCCCTCGGTAAGGCGACAGCAAGGGCGTTGCAGGCGGTGGCATGATGCATGTGTGCGACGGGCGGATGTGGAGACATGCAGTAGTTGTGTTTTGAGTCGTTGAGTCTTAAGCATTTACCAGGTGCTACTTTGCCCGGATGTGTAAGGACCGTTTGGGTATTAATGTAATGACCGTTTGGATATGTGTTTTAGGACCGTTTGGATATTTCTTTAGGGGCCGTTTGGATATGAATGTAAGGACCGTTTGGACATGTGTGTAAGAACGGTTTGGATATTTATGTAGAGACCGTTTGGATATTTATGTGAGGACCGTTTGGATGTTAATCGCACAGATCATGCATTCCCGCTTGATCTACACAGCTCTTTCAGGGAATATGATCTGTAGGATCTGTATGATCTAGCTCATGTTGCCGTGTGGGACTCGTATAGTCTGCATGATCTAGCACATGTTTCCTAGGTTGGATCTGTACGTGACAGATCCTGCACAACGTATCATAACGGCAGGTTAGGATATAGATTATTTCCTATTTTGTATTAGAGTTGGTAGTAAGCTGACTTCACATTTATATACAGGCGGCTTACCTATGTCCTATTGAAGTTGGCAGTACGTTGACTTCACGTACAGGCGGCTTACCTATTTACTATCGGGTTTGGCGTAACCTGACTTCACTCACAGGTGGCTTGCCTATTTTCTACCGGTATGCCACTCTGCCCGTAGCGGATATATCCCCCGCCTTCTAGCCCACCTCTAAACCCTTTCCCCCCCCCCCCCCTACCCTCGGCCTTTTTGCTTGTTTGTAGCTCCATTCAACGCCCCGCCTTCTAGCCCACTTCTAACCCCCCCCCCCCCCCCGAATTTCCGACCTTTCTCGGGTTTTTTTCCATGCTGCTGTTCCGTTCTTGTGTTTCTCGCTCGCCCCCTCGCTCTCATAACGGAATGGTATGGCATGGTATGGGATGGAGCAGTTGACGAAGAGCTGGGCCCAGGGAAACACGGTGCTAATCGGCGATGCCTGCCACCCGATGATGCCCAACCTCGGGCAGGGGGGATGCCAGGCCATGGAAGACGGTTACATCCTCACCAACATGCTCAAGGAGGTTTGTACATGCGTGTGGTGGCGTTTTTTGGAAGCCTGGTTTACGGGGGTAGGAAAAAGTTAGATCTTGGGGGGATGCCAGGCTATGGAAAACTGTTACATGCTCACGAACATGCTCAAAGAGGTTTGTATATGCGCGTGGTGGCGTTTTTTTCAAGCCTGATTTAGGGGGGTAGGGAAAATTTAGGCCAGGGGGGGATGCCAGGCTATGGAAGACGGTGACATCCCCACCAACATGCTCAAGGAGGCTTGTACATGCATGTGGTGGCGTTTTTTTCAAGCCTGGATTACGGGGGTAGGAAAAACTTAGGTCAGGGGGGGATGCCAGGCTATGGAAGACGGGTACATCCTCACCAACATGCCCAAAGAGGTTTGTACATGCGTGTGGTGGCATTTTTTTTCAAGCCTGGTTTACGGGGGTAGGAAAAAACTTAGATCAGGGGGGGATGCCAGACTATGGAAGACGGTTACATCCTCACCAAGATGCCCAAGGAGGTTTGTACATGCGTGTGGTGGCATTTTTTTTCAAGCCTGGTTTACGGGGGTAGGAAAAACTTAGGCCAGGCGGGATGCCAGGCTGTGGAAGCCGTTTTCATCCTCACCAACATGCTCAAGGAGGTTTGTACATGCGTGTGGTGGCGTTTTTTGGAAGCCTGGTTTACGGGGGTAGGAAAAAGTTAGATTTGAGGGGATGCCAGGCTATGGAAGACTGTTACATCCTCACCAACATGCTCAAGGAGGCTTGTACATGCGTGTTGTGGCGTTTTTTTTAGGCCTGGTTTACGGGGGTAGGGAAAATTTAGGTCAGGGGGGGATGCCAGGCTATGGAAGACGGTGACATCCTCAGCAATATGCTCAAGGAGGTTTGTATATGCGTTTGGTGGCGTTTTTTGGAAGCCTGATGTACCAGGTGTAGGGAAACATTTTGTTTGGCCAGGCGGGGTGTCAGGCTATGAAGTATGGTTACTGTATCCTAACCAACATGCTCAAGGGTATTTGTATATGCGTGTGGTGGCGTTTTTTTAATCCTGGCTTACGGGGATAAGGAAGGAGGTTGCTGCTGTTTTTTGTGGCGTACTGCAGCATGCTACTACAGCATGCTACAATCAAGTGTTAGGTTAGGTGGTTCGTGGGGTGGGGTGGGGTGTTGTGATCAAATCTGGACGAAATTGTAAGGACCATGTGGTGTTCACATTAGTGCTGAAATGATCCTTATATTTCCGTCCATAGTGATACTTTGTGTACTTGACACCTTGGCACAATGGCGGGGCAAGGCAAGGCAGCGTGGGGTGCGGCATGCGCTTGGTGCCCGTGCTCCCAAGCGTGATACCGCGTGCTTGTGGGAGCTTCAGCTTGCTTTAGCGGTCTGGCCTTGTGTGCGGATGTAGGGGGAGAATATGCGGGTAGAACCTGGTTGAAGGGTAGTTGTCCTCAATGACTGCTACCCCCCCCCCCCTGAACCCCTCTAGCTCCGTCTTGAAAGGAATGCGTGGTCAATGGTCAAATAACTAAGGCAAGCAACAAATGGATACGCCCCAACCCCCATCCCTCCCCTCCCTCCCTCCCTATCTTCGTGCTGTCCTGTCCTGTCGTCCTGTCCTGTCCTATCCTATCCTATCCTCCGCCTCGTCCTGTCCTGTCCTGTCCTGTCCTGTCCTGTCCTGTCCTGTCCTGTCCTGTCCTGTCCTGTCCTGTCCTGTCCTGTCCTGTCCTGTCCTGTCCTGTCCTGTCCTGTCCTGTCCTGTCCTGTCCTGTCCTGTCCTGTCCTGTCCTGTCCTGTCCTGTCCTGTCCTGTCCTGTCCTGTCCTGTCCTGTCCTGTCCTGTCCTGTCCTGTCCTGTCCTGTCCTGTCCTGTCCTGTCCTGTCCTGTCCTGTCCTGTCCTGTCCTGTCCTGTCCTGTCCTGTCCTGTCCTGTCCTGTCCTGTCCTGTCCTGTCCTGTCCTGTCCTGTCCTGTCCTGTCCTGTCCTGTCCTGTCCTGTCCTGTCCTGTCCTGTCCTGTCCTGTCCTGTCCTGTCCTGTCCTGTCCTGTCCTGTCCTGTCCTGTCCTGTCCTGTCCTGTCCTGTCCTGTCCTGTCCTGTCCTGTCCTGTCCTGTCCTGTCCTGTCCTGTCCTGTCCTGTCCTGTCCTGTCCTGTCCTGTCCTGTCCTGTCCTGTCCTGTCCTGTCCTGTCCTGTCCTTTCCTGTCCTGTCCTGTCCTGTCCTTTCCTGTCCTGTCCTGTCCTGTCCTGTCCTGTCCTGTCCTGTCCTGTCCTGTCCTGTCCTGTCCTCCGCCTCGTCCCGTCCCGTCGCTGCCTATTCAATGTGGTCTAGGTTACGCACCGATCGCAGATTCCCAGCACCCTCCAGAGCTTCTACCGCACTCGGATCGTGAGGACCTCGGCGATCCAGGGATTGAGCCGCATTGCGAGCGACCTCATCGTCAAGAACTTCGACACTCCCATGAAGGCGAGAAGACACGCAGACGATCGTGAATAAATAAAAAATAAAACAAGAATAAAAAATGTGGAAATGTGTACGTACAAAAATGCAAATCGAAAAAATGTACACGTCGAACTGATGACGATCTGTGATCTATCTACTCGAACTTATCACCTGTTTACGAGCGTAGAAGGGATGCAGGATCTGTGTACTACTAGCACAGGTCCAGCACAGGAAATCTAGGCCTGGATCAAGAATCTGCAGCTGTAGATTGTGTTGACAGATCAAGAATCTCTATCCGCCCCTGAAATATCTACAGTAGATCTATCATCAAGTGGGAGTCCATGATCGGTACGATGTTCGATTTTGTCTATTGCCTCGGTATCATGTGCGTTGCTCTGCCGTTCCGTCGTAAACGGGATTTTCTGTCGGTGATTGTGAAATCTGCCGTCGGTGTAGCTGGATGGATACATTGGGGTACCCGATTTAAGAGGCCCTCGGAACAGGCTAGTGTTGTCGCTCTTATCTCGGAAACGCTCGTATCCCCGTTTGAGTTCGCCCAGTGGTGCGATCGTTGTGTTCAGCGTTAGTTTTCTCGACAACGGTCAGGGTGCTAAATATAGTCGGAACTTTTTATCTTTTGGAAGGCTCTCTCTCTCTCTCTCTCTCTCTCTCTGTCGACCAGATATTTCCGAAAACGCGTTGTTCGGTATTGGCATTCGGTATTGGCATTCGGAATTGACAATCGGTCGCACCCCTAGTGTGAACTCGACGCTGTTTTTTTACGGTAACGCTTACACTGCTGAAAAAAAGCGTCCCGCACTACTTACTCCCAACTAAATAAAGTGTGTCCCAAAAAAAATGTTTGCAGTTCCTAAAAGGGAGTAAGAGCGATTTTCATCTTATTTAGGGATATGAGAGTGTAGCGAAACTCTCTCTTGAACCGAGGTACTGTATATATTTCGGCTTGAAAAGGTCGTAAAGCGGGAAATGTTAGTACCAAGTCTCCTCTGAAACCGGGTACCCTTTGTTTCGTTTCGTTTCGTTTCGTTTCGTTGTTGTTGTTGTTCCGTCCAGGTTACCATGTCTCCGTTTAAGGTGGACGCACCCGGCGGCATCAACTCTATGATGACCAGCCTCATGAAGCCCGTCCTCCCGTTGATCTTCTACGCGCAGTTCATGTACCTTTACAGGTATGGCATCAATACAAGGACCGGTTATACATGAATATCAATTGCAAGCGGTCCGTATATTTACGCCCAGAGCGGTGTACCATATTTGTTTGTCGAATAACATTTTTTACGTGCGCTACTTCCTATTTATTTATGTTTCCCTCTGGCGAGATGGGCCAGAAAGGCTACTGCTTGTATTGTTGAGGCTATTAACAGGCTAGTGCTGGCAGTGTTGGAGCTATCAATAGGCTACTGCTTGCAGTGTTGGAGCTATTTCTGTAGTAGGTTACTGCCTGTTGTGTTGGAGCTATTATTAGGCTACTACTTGTTGTGTTGGGGTTATTTCTGTAGTAGGTTACTGCCTGTTGTGTTGGAGCTATTGATCGGCTATTGGTTGTCGTGTTGGAGCTTAATAGGGTATCTACTGCGTGTCGTTTTGGAGCTACGTACTATTCGGCTGCTGCTTGTTGTGTTGGAGCTATTGATAGGCTACTGCTTGTCGTGTTGGAGCTATTAATTGGCTACTGATTGTTGTGTTGGAGCTATTAATAGGCTACTGCTTGTTGTGTTGGAGCTACGAGTATTAACAGGCTACCGCTTGTAGTGTTGGAGCTATTAATAGGCTACTGCTTGTAGCTGAACAGTTTTCTTCTGCTTGGTGTCCCTGGATCCTGTGGATGCTATTGCTTGTAGTGTTGGAGATATTAACAGGCTATTGCTTGTAGTGTCGGAGCTAATGATGGGCTACTGTTTGTAGCCCAGCAGGTTTCTTTCCTGCTGCTGTCTGTTACGAGTGATGGACCGCAAAGCTTAGCTTTACGTTGCACGTTGTACTACGTATGGCAAACATAATGACAAAATGAATGCATCGTATGATATCTTCAACAACAACAGAGTATATAGAGATGCGTTAAAATCTAGACTGTATAACTCTGTATCGGTATAGACTTCATACTCCATACCGTATATATGTTTACAGCAGTTGTGGGACGAATGATATATACAGCAGTATAGATGTTATCTTTATGGAAACAACACATGTTACCGGTGTTGGAAAAAAATACTTCCGAAAAGCGTACGGGACATTAATTCATTAATTCCGTCCAATTTAGTAAAACGAATACTCGTGCCCACGTTTCGGATGACATAGTGGTGTCTTTTTAACCTATTTCGGGCACATTAAAAACCTATATGTTTACGTACAGTACCTTTATTGACTATAAATATTACGGGGGACTATAGTAAATAGGGGACCCAATCTTGTTATTAATAGTACAAATAAGGAAATATGTAGGTTTTTGTGTTCGCCGTAGGTCCTATTTACTGCGTATGGTCTCCCGTGATGACAATGTTTGGTCGTATTTACTATGGTCCTCCGTTATGTATATCATACTTAGGGCCATAGTAATAGATACCGGTAGTAACCAGAAGCTACGGCGGGGCCCAAAAGCATGCATCCCCCTTAGTTCAGGGCACCATACTTTGGTTATGATTATGTACTACAGTAGTTAATACTTTGATACTGTCACTATGTACTACTGTGTGTCCGTAAATACTCTAAAATGTATATTCTTAAGACTAACTTAAAAAACGTATATACGTATATAAGTGTGTACAAAAACAAATACAAATACAAAAAAGGCGAGTGCAGTGCTTTAAAGAACTTACAAAATGTGCACAAAAAAAACTGGTATTCTACTATTACGGGGGAGCATAGTAAATACTACTGTAGTAACACTAGTAATACTAGTAAATAGGACCTACGGCACACACCTATTACGTATTTTTTGGCAATAGTTAGTCCTATTTACTAGTGTTTACTATGGTTCCCCGTAATACTGCAATGCCAATCAATACCTCCCGTCCCGGAGTTGTAGAGATGCGAGGATACATGGCCGTACATAAGACTACTGCCATGCATGGCATGCATTACTATGAGTACACCCCCCCCCCCCCCTAAGTTTCCACCCGGTTGCCCTGAAGGCTGGAGAGTGCGAGAAGCTCACCGGGACGGAGCGGGCCCGGGCAAGGATACAGACGGAAGCCTGCTGGGAAGCGGCCAAGAAGGATGGAACGTTCGGACGTGGCTACGAACGTTCTCAGAAACAGTTCTCTTAAAAAGACAAACCACCATGAAACGTTTTGATTGGCCCAAAAAAGGCTGCGAACGTTTCTCACGAATGTTCTCATAATAAGCAGTTCTCTTCAACTGGAAGGTTTTGGTTTTGATATGATGGGCCCCAATTTTATTTTATGAGGCGGTGGGGGGGGGGGGGCTTTTTTGTGGAGCCCCTTCCCCCCCCCGCGTGCTTGGAAACGGCGAAGAAGGATGGAAGCTCCGGACGCTGCTGCGAACGTTCTTAAAACCGGTTCTCTTTGAATGGAATTTGGTTGGCTGAAATCTTTGATGGCAAGGCGGGGGGGGGGGGGGGGGGGGGATCCATCCCCCCATCCCTCTCCCAGTGTGCCTGGTTGTTTTGTGATGAGCAAGCAGCGAACGTTCTCAGAAACATTTTTTCTAGAATGGAACTTTTTGATTGGTCAATTTCTTTGGGGCGGGGCGGGGTTTTCCAGTGCACCGGTTTGCTCTATGAAGAAGGGATGTTTGGAGTGGTGGGACGTTTGGTTTGCCCGAGTCTGTGACATTTGAGTGTGACATTTTTGGCAGGAGGGAAGGGATTAAGAGGAGCGGAGAGAATACGTAGCACGGTAATATTCCAAAGGTCCTGGTAGCACGCCGGAGGGATGGAAGGGAAGGGCTACGCACTGTTTGCTGCTCGCTGGACGGCTTTGCTGGACCCCTGCTTGGCTTTTGCTTGACTTTTGCTCGGCTTTTGCTTGACTTTTGCTTGGCTTTTGCTTGGCTTTTGCTTGGCTTTTGCTTGGCTTTTGCTTTGCTTTTGCTTTGCTTTTGCTTGGCTCTTGCTTTGCTTTTGCGTTGCTTTTGCGTTGCTTTTGCTTGGCTTTTGCTTTGCTTTTGCGTTGCTTTGCTTTTGCTTTGCTTGGCTCTTGCTTTGCTCTTGCGTTGCTTTCGCTTGGCTTTTGCTTTCGCTTTGCTTTGCTTTTGCTCGGCTTGGCTGGACTCTGCGGGGCTGCTTTTGCTTGGCTTTGCTTGGCTTTGCTTTTGCTTTGCTTTTGCTTTCGCTTGGTTTTGCTTGCTTTTTTTTTAGCCAAACCGTTCGTTCTTGCGATTGAGGAAAATCCGAAGGCCGACTAAAATGACTACAAACACACGAAGGTTGATTTTTTCGGTGATGTCCTCATGAAATCGGACAGAACCTGCAAAATACATGACGCTTACATTTTTTGTACTGCCGTTTACTCATAACGTGGGTCACAAAAAAAGCCTTGTTCGACTTGGAGTTGGCTATTGTGGAGGGATGTGGCTTGCGGGCGGGGGGGGGTGGGCATGTCAAAACGGGAGGGCGGTAGTCGAGTCAGTTTTGGTCACGCCACTCTGCAGTGCGCCAAGTCTGAGATGTGGGAGGTTGAGCTAGCTGCTGGCGATGATGTTAATATGATCATGAGGATGATCGGGGGGGGGTTGGTAGAGAGAGGTTGCTTTGTTGCTGGTGGGTTGGGGGCGCACGCGAGATTTGGTTGTTCAACGAAAGCATCCATGGAATAGATCGGTTGAACGATATATATCCGTCCATTCCGTCTTTGGGTTGGGGGCGATCGAGGTTTGAGTCGTGATTCGACGTATCCATCCATCGATGGATCCGTTGGTCGGTATATCCGTTGGTCGATATATCCGTTGGTCGATATATCCGTTGCTCGACATATATCCGTTGATTTGATCGATCTATCCGTTGATTGGTCGGTCCTTCTATCTTTCGATCGTTGGCAGCGATGAATGAGACAAGAGCGAGAGGGGAGGGAGGGAGGGAGGCAGGCAGGCAGGAGAGGGAAACCACGAGAGGTATAGATGGATGCCTGTTTGCTGCTCTGCTGATGTCATCGTATCGAGAGGAAGAAAACCGGGGGGAAAATGACACTTTTATGGAGATAGACGGCGGTTGGGTGGATGGATGAGTGGGGGTGGGTTTTGTGGGCTGGCAGAGTGCGGTACTGCTTTTTTTGGAGGCTTATTTCGTACCGTACTGCCTTTTGCCGCGGAACACTCTGTCCCGGAATATAATCACCTTTTGGATATTATATTAACATACAAACGGTTATTATATTCTGGGACATAGTGGTAGGTGTGTTAGATCGCTCTTGAGGTGGAGAAGAATGCGATTGAGCAAAACGGGTAATTCATGCATTATTATTACTGGTGCCACAATTGAATGCCATTTCACCAAAAAAACTGTTGAAGACCCCATGATGTGTCGCTTCGTATGCGATTTTGGCGATATACTTTGTATATATAGCGACGGGTATTTCGTGCATTACTACACCCGAGGAAAAGAAGCGATGCCTCCAGCTAACGTACTGCTAAACCACGAAATACCCGGCCCAGCAATCGCTAGCCAGCTCTACAAGGCAGCAGCCCTGTACCGAGAAAAATCGGTCGTTTGGCAGTCTGCCAGTACTGTTCCGTGCTGTACCCACTTGGTATTCCAACTCACACGATCAACCAAACAGTAGTGCCTCGTTGCTGTTATTTCAGCCAAGAATAGGAGCCAAACGCCTGATTCTCTCGAAAGCAACACACGACAGATTGTTCTTGGAACGGTTCCCGATCTATTATTCCACAAGTGGAACACTTGTGGTCTCAGGAACGGAATTCCACAAGTGGAACACTTGTGGTCTCAGGAACGGAATCAGATATTCTGTCTGTCTGTCCGTCTGTCTGTCTGTCTGTCCGATGAGAATCAGTCTGGGGTACCCCACGGCCGAATTTGTTTCAAAACTGCTACGCCCCTACCGCACGCAACAGGTCGGTAGCCCTCGAGGAGGCGATCGTCATGGTCCAAACCATACCTAATGGGGTGTCCTGTGTGTGAAGTAGTGAGGGTTGGCTTCCAGCATCCCAAACCAGAAAGGCGAGTCGAGCAGCAGCAGTCGTTCGCCCAGACCATAGTGTCTAATTCCAAGTGGAATTGGATTCCATCCATGGACGTCCCGCCCTCCTCCCTCCCTCCCTCCCTCCCTCCCTCCCTCCCTCCCTCCTCCCCGCCTCCCTCCTCCGCTCGCCGCGTCCCTCGGCCCTCCGCTCCCCTTTTCCTAAAATATCTTCCCATCCTTCCTCCTTCTCCCCCTCCTCCTCTTCCTTCTCCTCGTCTCCTCCTCCTCCTCCTCCTCCTCTATTTTTCTTTTCTGATGATCAAACACCACGGCAGACCACGGTGAAAAACGAAATTTTCAAAGTCAGGGTATTCATTTTTTCTTTTCTGATGATCAAACACCACGGCAGACCACGGTGAAAAACGAATTTTTCAAAGTCAGGGTATTCATTTATCAACCATCCAAAAATACGAGTACGTATGTTTCCTCTATCTCTCCCATCCTTCCTCCTTCTCCCCCTCCTCCTCTTCCTTCTCCTCGTCTCCTCCTCCTCCTCCTCCTCCTCCTCTTTTTTTCTTTTCTGATGATCAAACACCACGGCAGACCACGGTGAAAAACGAAATTTTCAAAGTCAGGGTATTCATTTTTTTCTTTTCTGATGATCAAAGACCACGGCAGACCACGGTGAAAAACGATTTTTTCAAAGTCAGGGTATTCCACAAGTGGTACACTTGTGGTCTCAGGAACGGAATAAGATAATCTGTCTGTCTGTCTGTCTGTCCGATGAGAATCAGTCTGGGGTACCCCACGGCCGAATTTATTTCAAAACTGCTACGCCCCTGCCGCACGCAACAGGTCGGTAGCCCTCGAGGAGGCGATCGTCATGGTCCAAACCATACCTAATGGGGTGCCCTGTGTGTGGAGTAGTCAGGGTTGGCTCCCAGCATCCCAAACGGAGTGGAGAGCCGAGCAGCAAGGATCGCTCGCACGAACCCAGTGTCTAATCGGATTATTGAAATTCATGTTTGGGCAGGGTCACGCAATATTCTGTGCTGGGAGTGATCAGGTGGCAAAGGCTTTTCCCTCAGTCCCAGTCTCGCTTTCTCGCTCCCTCCCTCCCTCCTCCCTCCCGCCTTCCCTGCCTTCCCACCCTTCCCTCCCTCGCCTGTCCCTCTCCGCCTTCCTCCCTCCGTCCCTCCCTCCCTCCCTCCGCCCCTTCCCTTTCACGCTTCCCTCCTCTCTGCCCCTCAGCTCCCTCCTCTCTCCCCCTCAGCACCGTCCTCGAAACAAAGATGTCACGACACAGCACCTTGAACCATTTGACAGACAGCCCCTGGACTGACACCATTCTACTAAGTTTTAGTGTTAAACACTCGGCCCTATACCCTTGGCAGCGTAAGTTTGCCTTGCTTGACGTGACATGATTGTGGACTCAGGGGATGTTTTGCTGCTCGTATACTCGGCAGTATTTCGTTTATTTTTCTTTTCGAGCTGGGTACTCCACATTGTAGAAGAAATAGAATTTACTGGGAATATTCTTTTGCTCTATACATATACATATATACGTACTGCGACTATAAATAGCCCAAAATTTTGAGGTGGCAGGTGGGGGTGGTGGATGCAATATAGCTCCGCGGTCTATGGTGCACAGCTTCATAAATATGGCGCTCGGTTCGATTCCACGCTGCTACGACGTTTTTTTTTTTTTTTGGCAATCGGCGATTTTACGAATTTGAGGAATTTTGACCGTTTACGGTTCGCGCTTCGCGCTCACGGCCTCCGGCGGCTCCTGCGGAGAGCTAATTATATTTCTGCACCTTGTGGGTGGGAGCAGGGTGCCAAATGGGATCATATCCGAGTGGGATCAGGTTTCGGTGGGATCAGGGGAGCAAACAAAGGCCTGTTTTGCTTTCCCGCCAGTTTTTGTTTCCCGCTTGTTTTTATGGGGAATATTCCCAGAACGTTCTATTTCTACACTGTGGAAGACTCTACTGTTCTTTTTTCTGATGATCAAACACCACGGCAGACCACGGTGAAAAACGAAATTTTCAAAGTCACTTTTTTTACCAAGGTATTAATTTATCAACCATCCAAAAATACGAGTACGTATGATACGTACACGGCATGTGTACCAACGGCGCGATAAGCCTACTTTTTTTTCCTTGTGTGAATTGATTTTGTCGAGACACATGTACCAGGTATGTATGTAAGTATATGTATATATTAATTGCATTGCCGATTATTCATCCTAAGAAGGTAACAGCAGTTATGTGGTCACAAAACTACGACACAGAGATACTACGACGCTTAGTGCAATAATCAGAGCAGCTCCCTCCTCCTCTTCACATTCCCCAGAGAACATACGGTCTTCACTCGTCCTCCTCTTCCTTTCTTTCCTTTATTTCTGATGATCAAACACCACGGCAGACCACGGTGAAAAACGAAATTTTCAAAGTCACTTTTTTTACCAAGGTATTAATTTATCAACCATCCAAAAATACGAGTACGTATGATACGTACACGGCATGTGTACCAACGGCGCGATAAGCCTACTTTTTTTTCCTTGTGTGAATTGATTTTGTCGAGACACATGTACCAGGTATGTATGTAAGTATATGTATATATTAATTTCATTGCCGATTATTCATCCTAAAAAGGTACAATTAACCGGTCGCCCCGGTGGGCTAGCAGGTAACCACGAAGCCTGTAAGCTTCAAGATTGCGAGTTCGAGCCCCGCCGAGTGCATACAAATTTTGTGGTCACAGACTGTGAAACAGAGGAAAACCAAAACAAAATAAACGCAAATGAATGGGTAAAGCAAGTGAGATGCGAACGTACCGGGTACGAGTACAAAACGACACGAGCCGAACCGAGAAATAAGAAAAAAAGACAATACAAAAAACGAATTATGAAATGAAACAGAATAAATTAGAGTGAATTTTAAAATCGGAAAATATGATAACATCTCAATATATAATATAAAATATGGTAAAAGGTTCCCCTCCGGGACGTGCCTGGGGAGTGACGCAAGGATGTCTCGAAAAGTTTGCACAGATGTTCCGAGTACCTTGGAGTAAAGTAAGATGTATTGGAGATAATATACTTCAGGTACTTCGTGTACTCGGAGTATTTCGGGGTTCGATACTCCGGGATGATACTGCTCGTACTCGGAGTATTTCGGTTATGAACACTCTTGATACTGCTTGTACTCGGAGTATTTCGGGGTCCAATACTGCGGGTACTCCTTGTACTCCGAGTATTTGGGGCTTCAGTACTGCTCATATCATACGCATATCATACTGTATGGAACCATTACTATTGACTCGATCGTTCTTAGAGATTTAATATTGATTCCGCCAAACATTTTATCATTTTTCTACACACACCTTGGAGTAAAGTAAGGAGTATTGGAGATAAAATACTTCAGGTACTTCGTGTACTCGGAGTATTTCGGGGTTCGATACTCCGGGATACTGCTCGTACTCAGAGTGGTAACACTCTCGATACTGCTTGTACTCGGAGTATTTCGGAGTCCGATACTGCGGGTACTCCTTGTACTCCGAGTATTTGGGGCTTCAGTACTGCTCATATCATACGCATATCATACTGTATGGAACCATTACTATTGACTCGATCGTTCTTAGATGGTTGTTATTGATTCCGCAAAACATTTTATCATGTTTGTACAAACACTTGTGGAATAAGCACGACAACCCGTTCCTTGGCCGTGCAATAACAAAATCGTACTATTATTAGTACATATATGTAAGGGCCCGTATTAACGAAGAAGAAAAAAATCAATTTGGAAAAAAAAAAAAATATTCAAATCCGCTTTTCATTGGTCAACACACGCACCAGCACCAAAGATTAGGATCCTGGGGCATAATATTTGGTGCTGGTGCGTGTGTTGACCAATAAAAAGCGAATTTGAATTTTATTTTTTCCAACTTGAATTTATTTCATACTCGTTAAAACGGGCCCTTACTACTACACTCACTCGAGGAAAAGACGCGATCTCTCGGGCTAAGGGTCGTTCTTGTCGAGCAACTTTTCCCCAAAATTTCCAAATAATTTTTTCGCGCAATTTTTAGGACTTCCATATTTTCCGAAAATATTTTCCAAATTTTGGAATGCGAAGCTTTCCAAATATTTTGCCCTCTGTAAAAATTCCAAATTTCCAAATAAATCCTGTTTTTTCTTGCTTTTCCTGTTTTGTTTTGGATTTTTTTTTTGGAAATTTTGGAAAAAAGTTGCTCGATAAGAACGACCCTAAGTACTGCTGCTGGAGGGGAAGGAGCGATCCCTCGAGCTAACGTATGGTGCCAATTTGAGTGCCACTTCACACAAAAAAAAAGACCCGTCCGTGCTGCTATATAGTGTCATAGGGGTATGTATAGCCCTACGAGTGCGAGTACAGGTAGTACAGTACTGTAGTTTTTCTTAGTAGGGGCGCCTGGCTTTGTTGGGGAGCTCTTCAACAACCCGACTTTTTTTCACCAAAAAAAACGTAAGCTACGTGTTACGGGGGGGGGTGTACTTCATTTTCATGCATGGCCGTAGTCGTGTGACCATAGACCCTCGCATCCCTACAATGCCGGGACGGGGCATGCCGGGTTTTCACCGACCAGGCAGACATTGCTAGCACCGAGCGCGAAGCACCGTGAGGTGTTGGGCGAGTCGCATGAAGGGTGAGCTGCATCCTACTAAGAACCGCTTGTCAGGCGGACTTGCATATGGACGACAGCTTCGATGAGTTCATTTAATGTCTGGTGTGGCTACTTCCTGAGACAGCAATGGGAGCACTATGTATCTGCCTCATGAATGCCTCACCATATCACACTACGTGATACGATAATTCCTCTTGTGCGGAGCAAAGGTTCTCCACCCCGTACAAATGATCTAACTCGACCACCAGCCTGGGTAACCGCAAAAAAAAACAAGAAAAAAAACGGTACTGTGGTTGTCTAGCTCACGCACGCAGTCAGAGGAGGCATGTTTTACAGCGTCGTCGCCAGGCGACGCCAACCCAACCCATAAATATATAATGGGGGGGGTCGTGTTACGGGGGGGGGGGCATATTACACAGAAAAACCTACCCGGTATGATGCCAGTATTTGTTTCCTGATTTTTACTAATAATATGCTGTCCTGTGACATGTGCTATCGTCCTCGTCATAAGCCCTTTAGTACTGCACTGCTGAAGAAAGCATGTATCTTACTCTATTTTCAAGTCATGTGTTCCCAAAACGGGACTGCACTCCTAAATTAAGGGTAACACCTCCACTACACAGAACCCCATATATATAGACTATTTTTGTTTGGGACCATACGAATTTATCTGAGGACCGATCACATACATAAACAAAAACCTGTTGTACATTCCACTTTTTTTACTAGGCATATTTAGTCCTCTACGTGTAATCGATTTTCCCCCCCCGTAGGTGTCCTGATTACTACGAATGTATACTATGTTCCGCGGTAATGGATTACGTCTATCAAACGGGCAACGGAACTGCACTGTGCAAAAAAACACACAGTGCGACTAGGGCGGTCTGAGTAAGTAAGGCGGTATCTCGATACAAGGCGATCAAAGTCGCTTTGGCGCCACTGGGAAATGACACTCATAACCTGGAATTAATAAGGCGGGTTTTCCCTCTATAAGGCTATTGCTCCACAGACACGCCATCGCCGTACATCCCTTTGGAACTCCTACTATATCTGAGTCCTATTTCCAAGCCATTAGTCCCCGAAATGGCAGAGTGCAGTGCATCCAGTACAACAGCGGTACAGTCCTATTAGTGAAAAGGGTGCTAAGTATGCATCGGACTCGCGACGATACTGCTGGGCGAAATACTCGTACATGTTTTGAGGTGGAACGTGGAACCGCTACTACGTAGACCGCGCCATTGCTAAAACAGAATCGAAATACTGAAATACTTCGAAGTACGACACTAACTACAGTAGTAAGATCACGGGGGGGCATAGCAATTAGAACCAAATCATGTGTTCGTCGATGGGAACAGCCAGACGCCGGCTACCGTTCGTCTGTTGTTTACCTCTCGCTCGCTGGTTCGACGCATGCTATCTTAAGGGAGGTGCACCATGTTTTTTTTCTGAGGGGTGGTCACTTGATTATAGTATAGGAGCTCTATACCTGCAGTAGCCTGCACACTGATTTACTGCAGTAGGAGGAAAAGAAAAGTGCCTACGTGTACCCGACGAAAAATATGTCAACACAAGATTGAAAGACCGGACGACTTTAGGTTAAGGGTCACGATCCTTCAGAAACAAAATCAGCCAAAAAAAGGTATACCTTACACCTCTATCGTATCACACATGGAGTCCATTGGCAAAATAATCAAACGGGCGACACAGCGACCACTCGTCGTCGGTACCGTTCTGTCCGTCGGTATGGCATGAAGGTCAAACCACAACCGGCTCCCCCCTCTCAACGAAAAAACAGCGACCGACGAAAAATAATACCGCCGCTACAGCAGTAGGTATCAACCAACAGAACATGTTATCTCGTACGTTGTTTCTGTATTTTTTTTTCTTTCCCCTACATCTATCTGTCTCCTTTACTATCTTCGCCCTTCTTTTCTCTGTCCTTCCTAGTAATGGCCTCTCCCTCCCCCGCCACATTACGGTTCGTGCTTTCTTTGCATTGTTTTTTCATGACGAGACGACTTCATTCAGCCGTCCTTTCTTCCCTCGTCGACTCTCATCGAATCTATCTCTTCTCTTGTTGTGCAATAATTCTCAACAAGCCTACGTACTGCGTACTACTATTGCAGTTCGTATATTTTAGTTTGTTACCAGGTATGTATGCGCTAAATGCGCGTGTTCTTTGTAATCTCGGTCGATCGCGTACCGCTGTAGTTCGTTCGTATATTTTTAGTTTGTATGCGCTGAATGCGTGTGTGTGTGTTTTTTCTTTCGGATCTCTCGGTGTGTTTGCTTAAACAAATACACGTACCGTACAGGCTGCATAGGCGCAGGTAGCAGTAGCACCGGAGAAGATGGACGAGTAGGGTGAGACTTTCACTGTCACAAGGTGAAGATATCTTATTTTAATGGTTTAGGGAGTTAGAGCCTCCCACGAGCTGACTGGACGAGAGATTGCCGGGTTCAACGTCGAGTAGGCGTTGCTTTGTTGCTGTCTACCCCCTACTAAGCAGAACCACACAGTCGTATGGGAAAGCTAGCCGAACGAAGATCGAGAGATCACCGTGAACGCGCGCCTGAAGGGGCAAGGATTTTCATTAACTCTTGCCTATAAGGATGGGGGACAGAGATCTGCCATGCCCCTTTCGGTCTCAAGAAGAAGATTAGATGGCTTTACCGCACACCTGCTCCTCTCGTGGTGACAGCAGCAGCAGCAAGCAACGGGAGCGAAGCAGGGTTAAATTGGCACACGACACGTAGTATGTTGTGTTTTGGCTGGATGAGACACAAAGAGTATCCCCTTGCAGGTTCTCGGCCGGTGCTCCCACCCCACCCCCTTCCCTTACTTTCTTTGCAGTCTCGCTCAGTAATATCATGAATTCGCTTTGCATTCGTATTGCTTCGAGGTATTGTTTATGCTGATTGTGACTGACTGCCTTCCCATACTTCTTGCTGGACGCGTCGATCCCTAGGTGTGGTGCGCTTGTTACGCTATAGTAGGATTAGAAGGGGGGGGAAAGCTGACCGCTGTGATTATGTAGTGACCCACCTACTCGTACTTGGAAAGTGCAAGAAAGGGGTATAAGCAGAGCGACTGATGATGCATATATTATGCGTTGCCGTGCCTTTCCCTGGGTGTGTCCGTGTTTTAAACGTTGGATGGGAGGCATGGGTTTTTCAGGAGATTGGTCCAACTGAAAAAAAAAAAAAACGCAGGGAAGCCGAGGGCGTCCCGAAAAGCATTTTTTCGACACCTATTAATAACTATCTAAAATGGTCAGAATGAAAAAAATGACCGGAGCTCTGTGATCGCTGCACGATTTAGAACAAAATAACTTTTATTTTTTCTGAATTTTTCCAAAAACCAATCACTAGGTTTCAAAGATCCCCCCGCGCGCGCGCGCGCTGAGCCTCGGGGAGCGTCCAAAAAAAATACTTTTTTGGAACAAAGAGAAAACAGGTTCGTAGGAAGGATTTGAAAAACGCAGACAGAGAGTGTACTGCAACTGTAAAGCGGTATTGAAAAATAACAATAACAATACGAAGCTCGTGCTGGATCTCAGATAGTAAGATAAATACGGTATTTTTATATCGACCAAAAATCTACCAATCAGTGTCTCGAGACGAATCGACCACCAGAAAGATGAAAAAAAAAAAGAGAGAGGGCGTTATTCGCTCGTCCGGCTGCCTGCTGCCAACCGCTCGCTGCTCTCTCTGTCCCTCCCTCCCTCCCTCCCGCCCTCCCGCCCGCCCGCCCTCCCGCCCGCCCGCCTTCCCTCCCTCCCTCCCTCTTCGCGGACTATATCCCTACGAGAGTCATGTATGTGCTCGGCGAACGTCGCACACAGGGGCCCCCACCATCAACTACACGTCGAGCACCACAACAAGAAACAGACAAAACCGCGACTACTCCCTCCCTGCTTCCCCCCCCCACCCCTCCTTTCCCAATGGGCCGGGGGTCACGAAGAAAAAGAGCCGAAACCGTGGTGGTCAGTATTATATTCATTCCCGTATCCTGAGGGGACAAATAGCCACCATCCCCGGGTAGAAAACACACCCCACTTTTGTGGAACACCCTTGAGGGAGGGGATGTGGGGGGCTGCACCCCCTGTTTACTGTATATCACCAAAGATGTCCGATGACCTCATTACAGAAAATTCACGGTGTGGAAACCCCGAGATCAACCCCTCCCTCCCTCCCCCCCTCCCCCTCCCTCTCCTCATTCCTTGAGGAGTCAGGGTCTACGAGACGCGACCACCTAGTCGCTCACCGTCGCCTCTCTGAGGCGGCTGAGCTCCTCGCTATCGGTAGCACCAGCAGTGCGCAAAATCAGACAGATAGATCCCGATTTTTAAAAATAGATCATCTAGATCCTGTACGTCGTATTCATTGGCCGTGATGAGATGTTAGCACAAAAATAGGCCGCATCGCACGGATCCCATCCCGCACAAACATGTACCGGTATGTATTTATGTGCGCAAGATTGCGGCACCATTTACATATATATCTCACCAGGAAAACAAACAGTATCTACCGCAGATATAGATCATAGATCTTGGTAGATAGATCATGAAACAGGGATAGGTCTGGTTTTATCTGATCCGTTACATGATCTACCGCAGAGATACATATAGATATATATATATATTGTATCATAGATAATATATGATCTGATCAGTCAGATGTACGCAGGTTTGCATTATTGGGGGATCTGAACTGTCAGATATATCTGATGATCTAGATCGTTCGGGGATCTGATCTGATCTGATCTACTGCAATTTGATACATCCAACCTGTGGTAGCCTCTCTATGATACCCGATCACCGTGGTTTTCAACCACCAAACCGCCGGACGAGCAGCAGCAGCAGCAGCCGCGCCCCCAAACGAAAAAAAAACACAACAACAACAAAAACAAAACCAAGCGTTTGTTTACCTATCATACCAAAAACAAAATCAAAAACAAAAAACGTTCCAATAAAAAAAATGAGCCGTTTCGGTTTCGACAAAAAAAACAAAACGAAACGAAACGAAACATCAACAATATGGTGACGAGGAGAAACAGGAGAAAGGCGTTACGGGGTAGAGGGGAAAGGGATCAGCCCAACAACTTCCACTATTTTCTACTACGAGTACACAGCTGGGGGGCTATGGTATACTTTTGGTAGAGCACTACTACTGCACGTACCCGCCCAGGAGTAGCGCGGTAAGCAAAACCAACAACGGGCTGACGAGCGCTCCCTTCTCCCCAGCCGTCGTACATGACAGCAGCCCGCGGGGAGGGGGGGGGGCACAAAACACCAACACGACGATAAAATAAGTATACCTCATATAAAAGAAAAACACCTGAAATGAGCTAGAAATAGCTAGCCTAGCTGACGCATATTAGCTATCAGTACGTTGGCACGAGTATCTACTTTCTTTACTATTGTAGTAGTAGTACGGCTTTAGGATACGGGTACGTAAGAATTCCATGTAGTACGCGTCCGCTAAGCACGCTAAGCACGCTACGCACGCTAAGCACGCTGGTGCAAGTAGTGTACTTGTATACTCAGAACTCGTGCATCATATTATATGCGATCACCCGACACGAGTGCCCGTCCAACGGAAATAAAACAAATCTCGCCCAACGGCTTCTTTTTCCCATCGAGGATAAGAACGGTAGTAAATGCAGTCCAGTCGCAACAAGAGGAAAACACACACAAACCCACCGCCTCCCCCCACACAAGTTATATATGGCTTCATCCATTTCCACTGCCACTACGTACGAGTACAAGACCTGATCTTATCACACACAAAAAAAACGTTTTTCGCCTCGACTTGTTTTCATCTCGCGCGAAGAAAACGGTCGGAGAATTCCCGGAAAATTCTCAGAAAATTCTCGGAAGAACACAAAAAGGGCGATAAATACGCCGCCTTGGCTTCGAGAAACGAGAAGCAAAGCGCCGAACACGCCTCCATCTCTCAGTAGAGCGCTCGGTGATGATGGAGACGACTGGCGAAACGTAACAAACAAAAAAAACAGAACCAAACCACCGGTGGCCTCAAATCGTTATCGTGCAAAAGCAAACACAAAACAAAACAACCGGCCCGGCGCCTCTCGATTTTTTTCTTTTGATCGAGCAAAACCAAAACACGAAAACGAAACAAAACAAGGCAAAGCACCGACGCCTCAAAATTATCGTATTTTATCGTACGAAAAGTGTTAGTGCACAAACAACAGGCGCAACTTCGACCTTCCCTACGCACCGCTCTCCTTCCTACCCGATATGGGTGCAAAAAATACCGAACAGCCCCCACCCCCTCCCCCCCTCCTGTTCACACCTCCGACTCCAACCAGATCACGCAAAAAAAACACCCGAACAAAGAGTCCCCCACCCATCCCCCCCCTTCCCCAACCAAAGAACGCCGGCATAATTAAAGGCATTCTCAAGCCCCCCCCCCCCCCCCCTAGCCCTAACTCCAAACTAACAGCAAGCGTAGGCATGCTTAGCCGTAGCGCTTTTACCACGTAGTACATCGGGGAGACGGGGGAAAAATATATTTTGTCACAGACACCCCCCCACCCCCTCTCTCCGCCCCTCCCACACCCAAACCCCCCCCAAACACATCCCTGCCAAATGCAGTGGAGAACTGGCTAGGCCGCGCTTAAGGCGCACAGCAGGCAGGGCACACCACGAGACGCTTTTCGAAGCAGCAGAGCGAAATGTATGGCACAATAAATAACAAGCACACCACTCTTTCCTGAGCGTTTACGAAACCATTTTTCGGTTCGGCTTCGTTCTCTGGTATGATCACACCACATTTTTTTTATACTTGTAGTAACAACTCCCCTTACACCTGAAGACAGCCAGCACACGCAGACCATCCAGGACAATATTATATCAGCTAGCGCAGACTACTACTACTACCACCACCACCACCACCAAGCAGCAGTAGCAGCAGTAGCAACAGCAGGGCCTCAACGAGAGACCTGCGCCGCCCCCCCCTCCTCTTCCCGCCTTCAAGAGAAAACAATTTTTGAGAAAAATCTCGATCGTACGGGTACCGATACGTACGCACGCACTCTCTTCCCCCCCCCCCCAACCAACCCACCCCCAGAAGAAAACAATTTCTGAGAAATTTCTCGACTGCACCTGCACCGGTACGTACGTATGGACCCTCTCCCCTCTCCCCTCCAACCCGCCACCAGAGAAAGCAAACAAAATTCTGAGAAATTTCTCGAACGACCAGTAGGGCTGTTTCGTACCTTCCCCTCCCCCCCGGCTTTCTCCCCTTCGCCAGTGCGAAACGTAACGACAACGCAACACGAAACGTAACTACAGCAGCTCAACACGAAACGTAACGACAGCGCAACACGAAACGTATCTACAGCGCGGCACGAAACGCTCGCCAATGCAACACGAAACGGAACGTAACTGAAGCGCACCACGAAACGTAACGGCAACGCTGCTACACGAAACGTAACAACAACGCAACACGTCAAACAGACAGACAAGACAGACAAGACACCACACAAGACTCACACACAAAAGACAGCCTGCCTCACGCAGCCAGGCACACAAGACAGGCACACTGCTAAGCTAGGCAGGGCACACAGCTAGGAGCCGCGCACTGACTCTAGCAAAAAACATGGGAGGGAGCAACAAACAAAGAAGAAGGATAAATGATCCTTCTTTATATTTCATCTCTCAATTTCCCTCCTCTCGGCGTCTCGATTGGTTCGGAGTCGCAAGCAATCGTGTGTACCCGTCCCGAGCAGGAAAGCTGCAGTGCCTAATCTGTCGTGACAGCCTGTGGGGTTTCACAATAGGGAAGGGGGGGGGGGGGGGGGGGGGGGGGGGGGGGCGAGGGAGTGACGGGGATATTTCGAGTGCTCACAAGCGGCGGGTTGTTTTTTTTGGGGCACATATACAAAAACACGGCGCCAGCTCGAAGGATGGGCTGCTGGTCAAAGGAACGAGGGAACAAAAGAGAAATGCTGGGCATAAAAACACGAAAAAAACAAACAAAACAAAAAAAGCCGCCTACGCCCATCTATACCCCTAACCATGGTACCACCAAAACAGGGATATACAGGCACTCGGTACATGTAAAATACCTGGAATATACGTATGTATATAGTCTAGAACAATGCTGCCAATAATATGTATGACGACATGCCAGGCAAATGTGTGACACTGGTGTACTGCGTAGTCGTACCCGTACAAAAAAATACGAACATGTTTGACTTAGGAGGACAGGATACGTATGATGACGCTCAAGAGTATGTAGCTCTCGCGACACTTCACACCACAGTAGGCGTGTACTGGTACACGTATAATATATACGAAGTATATGGCATCATAATACCAGGAAAAACCATGGCAATATATATATATATTATATACCAGGTATATATTATATATATATACCAGGAGAGGACAGTCACGGTCGAGCGTAACGTTTCATTCACAAGGGAATCATGACCAGGCTGCAGCACAACCACTACTGGGGGGCCCATATATATAGAGAGAGAGGGCGATGCTACCACTACCAATTGTCTCACTGCCCTGGGCGAAAACGAAAGGACCATATAAACATGAAAATCGAGACCCAAGCGGTCCTAATTTTTCCGCTCGTGGTGTGTTTAAAGCCACCGCCAGCATCAGCCGGGGCTGCTTTGGTCGATACACCCTGTCTGTAATCGGAACCCATTGTGATTTCACGCGCAGGTTCGGGTCCTGCCGTCGATGCAGTCCGTTCATGTAGTCCGTTGGGCTATAACCGATTACCTACCCAATCTACTGTAAACCTTATAACACCTGTCAGATCGTCGTCTATTTTTCGGCGCTTTCTCTTCTCTTTAAAGTCGCAAAAGCAGTCAGGGGTTGGTACACGCGGAGGGGTGGGTCACTAGTAGTAGTAGTAGTAGTAGTAGTAGTAGTAGTAGTAGTAGTAGTAGTAGTAGTAGTAGTAGTAGTATTAGTAGTAGTAGTAGTAGTAGCAGTAGTAGTAGTAGTAGTAGTAGTAGTAGTAGCAGCATTAATAGTACTGTGAAAGACGAACCGAAACAAAGTCGAACCCGAAACCGAAGCCTCAGCCAATCAGATCAGACCAAATCAACCATTGGTTTGTCTCGCAATACTATTACGGGGGACCATACTGTATGTAGTGAATAGGACCAACTATTGTTCGTAAAAAAAAGGGAAATATACAGGTGTTCGTGTGTGCCGACATAGGGAAATATCTGACGTTAAAAGAAGCCGGCCCGCCGTTGGTAGGGTAAAAAAACACGGTTGTCGGTATTTGAAACGGTCGTCGGTAAAAAAAAAACGGCCCGGCATCGCTTGGCCAGTAAGGACAAGATCAGGCAGGCACAGGAGTTTGTAGCCGCGCTCGTGAGGGGAGTGGGATGGGAGGGAAACGGGTGTACTCACTCATCGGCATTCATGGCCATAGTCGTATGGAATAGACCATAGACCCTCGCATGCCTAAACTGCCGGGACGGGGGCAGGGAGGGGTTTCCAAGGGGGAATTCACTTGGGCAATGACAAAAAAAGGACAGTCGGTATTGAAACGGCTGTCGGTGAGATAAACCGGCGTCGACCGGTCGGTAAATGAGAAAACGAGGGAGGCACAGGAGTTTGTAGTCGCCCTCGTCGAGAGAGGGGTGGGAGGCAGGGGGGGGAGGGGTCTCCCTCCTTAGAGGGGCGGTGGCTTATTCGGTTAACTCATGATTGAAACGACCGTCGGTAACCAAACGGCTGTCAGTGATCTACGCAGAAGTCGCCCGGTCGGTAAAGGCCAACACAAGGAGGGCACAGGAGTTTGAAGTCCCGCTCGAAACGGCGGGGGGGCATAGAGAAATGCCACTATAGTGCGGTAGGGGAGATAGTAATGCCACTGAAGGGAGAGCAACATGCCTATACAGTGCGGTGGCATTAATAGTACTGTGAAAGACGAACCGAAACAAAGTCGAACCCGAAACCGAAGCCTCAGCCAATCAGATCAGACCAAATCAACCATTGGTTTGTCTCGCAATACTATTACGGGGGACCATACTGTATGTAGTGAATAGGACCAACTATTGTTCGTAAAAAAAAGGGAAATATACAGGTGTTCGTGTGTGCCGACATAGGGAAATATCTGACGTTAAAAGAAGCCGGCCCGCCGTTGGTAGGGTAAAAAAACACGGTTGTCGGTATTTGAAACGGTCGTCGGTAAAAAAAAAACGGCCCGGCATCGCTTGGCCAGTAAGGACAAGATCAGGCAGGCACAGGAGTTTGTAGCCGCGCTCGTGAGGGGAGTGGGATGGGAGGGAAACGGGTGTACTCACTCATCGGCATTCATGGCCATAGTCGTATGGAATAGACCATAGACCCTCGCATGCCTAAACTGCCGGGACGGGGGCAGGGAGGGGTTTCCAAGGGGGAATTCACTTGGGCAATGACAAAAAAAGGACAGTCGGTATTGAAACGGCTGTCGGTGAGATAAACCGGCGTCGACCGGTCGGTAAATGACAAAACGAGGGAGGCACAGGAGTTTGTAGTCGCCCTCGTCGAGAGAGGGGTGGGAGGCAGGGGGGGGAGGGGTCTCCCTCCTTAGAGGGGCGGTGGCTTATTCGGTTAACTCATGATTGAAACGACCGTCGGTAACCAAACGGCTGTCAGTGATCTACGCAGAAGTCGCCCGGTCGGTAAAGGCCAACACAAGGAGGGCACAGGAGTTTGAAGTCCCGCGACGATCCGGCGTTCTCCTACAATTCGGTAAAGTTTTTTTTTTTGCTTTTTTGCTTGTTTGTAGGTGTCATGCGTGCGCGCATTGATGGTTTGTTGGAAAGAAGGGGAGGGGGTGTGTGTACTCATTAGCCGCATGTCATGCATGGCCGTAGTCGTATGGCCATAGACCCTCGCATCCCTACAATGCCGAGACGGAGCGCGTCGGGTTTCACCGACCAGGCACAAAACATTGCTTGCACCAAGCGAGAAGCGCCGTGAGGTATTGGGCGAGGCACATGGAGGGTGAGCTGCATCCTGCTAAGAACCGCTTGTGAGGCGGACTTGCATTTGGAGGACAGCCTCCAATTAATTGATTTAATCTCTGGTGTGGCCACTTCAAGAGACAGCAATGGGTAGTACTATGTATCTGCCTCGTGAGTGCCTTACCATAGACATACGGTACCCTGGTTGATTAGCTCACGCAGTGAGAGGCGTGTTTTACAGCGTCATCGCCAACCGGGGGGTTCTAAGGCTCACGTACAAACTAGTCTCGTCGAGGACAGGGAGTGGTCGGTACGTATATATGAATAGACGAACATGACTGTAGTTGTGTGAGGCCGAGTTGGACGAAAATTTCTTCGAGAAAACAAAATGCAAAATTTCGTGGAAAAAAAAAATGTCCCGCACAGCCCCATCACAAGCGTGCAAGCGCGGGGGGGGGTACTCATGGTCATGCATGATGGCCGTAGTCGTATGACTAGACCCTCGCATCCCCACAATGCTGAGACGGAGCATGTCGGGAAGGGGGGGGGGGTACTCATTTGTTGATTGCCTTTGTCATTTGACCACTGACCACGCATGAGCCCCTTTCGAGACGGAGTACAGTGGTGGGTGGGGAGGTGTGCTCATGTCGTGCATGGCCGTAGTCGTATGGCCTTAGACTCTCGCCTCTCTACGTACAATGCCGGGACGGAGAGCAACGTCGGGTTTTCACCGGCCAGGTATTGTTATAGAGATTGCTCGCACCAAGCGCGAGGCGCCGTGAGGTGTTCGGCGAGTCGCCTGAAGGGTTAGGCTGCACCCATCCTACTAAGAACGGCTTGTGGATGTACTCATGTCGTGCACGGCCGTAGTCGTATGACCATAGACCCTCGCATCCCTACAATGCCAGGACGGAGCACGTTGGGTTTCCACCAACCAGGCAGGCATTGCTTGCGAGGGGGGGTGGGCTTAAAAGCGGCAACTCACTTGGTAAACTTCGTCTCGTGGCAGACAGGGAGTCATCAGTAGGTGGACGGGAACGACTGTTGTTGTTGTCAGGTTGATCGGGAAACAATCAGGAAAAGTAGATATCCCAGGCCCATCACAAACATGCGGAGGTGTGGGGGGGGTGGTGGAGCACAGGGTGGTGTTGGTCGCGAGGCGTTGTGATGTACGTGCGACGGGGGGAAAAGAGTGGGGGGAGGAGGAAGCACACGTCCAAAGAGGTACCTGCTGTGGGGGGAGAGACGCAAACCATACGAACGGGGGGGGGGGCTCTCTTGTCATCCCGCTACAATGCGGTAGGGGCGAGATAAGGCCACTGCAGCGGGAGATACACGATGCCTCGTTTAGTGCGGTAGGGAGTGGGGGGGGGGGGTTCCTCCATGTCATCCATGGCCGTAGTGGTATCACCATAGATCCTCGCATGCCTACAATGCCGGGACGGAGCGCACATCGAGGGGGCAACAGGCTGAAGGAGAGCTTTGCACAGAGCTGCTTGTGAGTGATTGGGCACGTCGAACCACTTTTGTGGTAGTAGACAGGGGTCACAGCGTAGCAAGAAAAGAAAAAAAGAGAGAAGATGGAGCCATACTCCTAGAAATGTTAAAAAAAAAAGGGCAAGAAAAAAAAACGGAGCGTTGCGAATCGAGCCGCTGAAAGCGCGCGAGAGAGTCGTGAGTTAGGGGGAAAAAACGATCAGAATCGATGAACGAAGGAACCCTCTGCTTCATAACTACGACGGCGTGTACCGGGCGGATGTACTCATGTCGTGCATGGCCGTAGTCGTTTGACCATAGACCCTCGCATCCCTACAATGCCGGGACGGAGCACGTCGGGTTTTCACCGGCCGGGCAGATATTGCTATATAGCACCAAGCGCGAAGCGCCGTGAGGTGTTGCGCGAGTCACATGAAGGGTGAGCTGCATCCTGCGAAGAACCGCTTGTGAGGCGGACTTGCCTTATGGACGACAGCCTCCAATGACTTGATTTGATTTATGGTGTGGCCACTTCCAGAGACAGCAATGGGTATTTTGTGTAACTGCCTCGCGGGTGCCTTACAATATACACACTACGTCATACGATCATTCCCCTTGTGCAGAGTTGAGGTTCTCCATCCCGCACAGATGATCAATAACTCGATCGCCAGCCGTGGTGACCGCCAAAACACAGAACAAACAAAAAAACGGCACCCTGGTTGTCTACTCGTAGCTCACGCAGTGAGAAGCGTGTTTTACAGCGTCGTCGCCAACCGACGCCAACCCAACCTACATGAAATATAATATTGGGGGGGTGTTCGGCGAGTCGATTACGTAGCGCTGCATCCTGCTGAGAACCGTTATGTTCTAATAGGACTACGTCAAAACCACTTCGTGAAATATGTCATGTATCTGGTATACATTCCTTTCTGAGAGCCTATATATACGTACTATTAATATTACTATTAATAGCACCTGTATATGTGCTTTGTGCTGAATTTTAGTTTTATTTTATTTTATTTCAGTTTTTTTTTCTCCACGTGAAATGCCTACGTACAGCACAGGGTGGACCAAAACAGAATAGAGAACATTTCTACATCCACTTTGTACCGTCCGAGAGGCCGTAGAGCAGACTTCCACCGTTGGATTTGAAAGGAAACAGCAGCAATAAGCCAGACCTCAAGTTCTCCTTCCTGTCCGCGCTCAACAAAAAGAACTACGAGTATGCGAGTAGACAATTTCAGCCACAGACGGAAAATTATCTCTTCAGGACGTTCCGAGATTGTCCCAATACTGTTCCGGGATTTTCCCGAGTTTTTTCCGAGATTGTTCCGAGGCTCTTTGCGAGATTTTTCCTCCGAGGTTCTTCCTCCGAGGTTCTTCCAAGAGCTTTCCGAGATTCATGCGAGAGCTGTCCGAGAGCTTTCCGAGATATTTCCGAGATTCTTCCGAATGTTTCTGGAAAACTCCCACGAGAATTTTCCCCAAGAAACATACACAGACCTCCTCTCTCCCCAGTTTTTTTTATCGGTTTTCATATCATACCTTGGCGAGGTTGCGGGGGGTGTCGGGGTTGATTCCCTTGAGGAGGGCCAGCTCGTAGGCGATCAGCTGTAGGGGCAGGACGCCGATGAGCGCCGTCAGCCTGTCGTTGGAGGGGATGACGATCGGGTCGCCGTCCAGGCCCTCGGCGAGCTGCAAAAGACGGTTACGAGAAGAAAAAAAAACGGAACGGTTACGTACAAAACAAAAGAAAACGGTTACAAAACACAAAAAAAACGGTTACAAAAAAAAAAACAGTTACAAAAACAACAAAAGCGGTTACCAAAAAACGGTACGAATCCCAAACAAATGGTTGAAAGCAACGACGCCGATGAGCACCGTCAGCTTATCGCTGCGAGGGGATCACGATTGGGTCGCAGTCTAAGTAAGCCCCCGCTGCAATGACGGTTACGAAAAAAAAAAAGCGATAAAAAAAACACGGTTACAAACAATGGTTACAACATGTATATTTACAATATGCTGCTTGGCTGGCGGATGAGAGAAAATGGTGGTCCGAGATACGGCAGGAGCGTAACATGATCCTACCAGTTTTGCTAGTCAGTAATATGATATCCGATATCCGATATACTTGAGTATAATACAGCACTCACAGCAGGCTTGTCGGTGATGATGATGACGTCGGCACCGCGAGCCTTGACCTCCATGCCGGCCGTTCGCATCTGGTGCGCGTGCTCGTCGTCGAGGATAAGCATGATCACCGGCGTAGACCCCTCCGGTCCCTGGAAGATACACGGCGGGGGTGGGTTGGGTTGGGTTGGGTTGGGTTGGGTTGGGTTGGAAAAAATATCCAAGTACGCGGGACACGTTGCACGGTTGCTCAGCCACGCCGAAGCGAGAATGGCCGCAACTGTATCACAACTACGAGTGCGAGCACGACTACATCATTGGTGAGGACAATCAACCGTCGGTAACACGCTTTACGGCTAAGCGAAGCCGGCTAAGGGAACACGCGCGCCAAAGCCCGACAGCAACCGCCCGTACCGTACCGGCACTAACCGCAACCACAAGAGGGAGCGTGTACTCGATATTCATGCATGGCCGGT
>MEHQ01003762.1:359302-382740 GCA_008828725.1 Saccharina japonica
GGTAGGGTTGGGTAGGGTTGGGTAGGGTAGGGTTGGGTTGGGTTGGGTTGGGTTGGGTTGGGCTCGATTGGGTTGGGTTGGGCATGGAGGCACATGCAACACCACCACCACCACCACCACCACCAACCAACAAGAACAACAAAAACAAGAAACTCTTCACATAAAAAATCTCACATCTTCCCCGTCGATGAGGGCGAAAGGGCCGTGCTTGAGAGCGCCACCGCTGTACCCCTCCGCGTGTATGTAGGACATCTCCTTGAGCTTAAGGGCACCTTCCATGGCCACGGGCTCTCCGTAGCCCTTGCCCAGCACGAAGCAGTGGCTCTTGCTCAGCAGCCTGGAAACGGGGGGGGGGGGGAAACCAGAGGTCAGAAAAAAAGTGGCTCGTGGTCGGTAGCCTGGAAACGACAACAAACCAAAACAGACGCCAATACTGTAAACAGAGGGCTCGTGCTAAACAGCCCGGAGACGATAAAAATTGACCGAAACAAAAAGCGTCAAAATTCAAGTACGCGGTTGAGAAGCTGGGATTTAAGAAATTTTGGTTCACTTGATTGACCTTTGCTCGAAACATAATACTCGCACGTAAGAAAACCGTATTTAATGTCCTGGATGTATATTGCAGGAGACACACTGCTTTTGTTTTTTGTCCTTTTGGGTGCGTGTTGCAGTAGTAGATACGATACCGATGAACCGACAAAAACACGTAATCGGTATGCTTTCGATATTTGGTACATCGAAGCATTCGTCCAGTGTCAGCGCGAAAAACACGAGGATGATGCCAGAGAGGATGGAGAGCAAAACCATATTCGATATATATTATATACCTGGTATACGATATACCGAAAGTTCGATTTTTCGATAATTCGAAAAAATCGACACGATATCCAACACTAGATATATCGAAATTTTGATATATCGATTATCGAAACTTTCGATATATCGATTTCATCGAAACTTACCTCTGCGCGACCTTTTGGCACTTGGCCCTGACGCCCATGGACATCCCGAAGCTGATCGGCAGGCGCTGGAGGGCCTCCATGAGCTTGCTCTTGTCCATCATGTGCATCTGCACAGACGCACAAGCGTACCACAACAAAATGACGTACATACATATGATACATTAGAAATGCAAGCAACTTCTTCCCCTTACGAAGCGCTGGGGGTCGACGTGTTTTCCTACCCCCGAGCCATTCGGGAAAAAAAAACAACGTCGGGGCCTACGTATCAAAAACACGGCGTTGGGCCTAATAAAAAAAAAATGGGTCTGTGAAAAACAGCCGCTCGGCATATCCAAACAGAGCGGTTGGGAGTCGTTTACAGCAAAAACAGAGTACAGCACAGGGCGCCATCTATAGTACTAAAACTGTTGTAGTACTAAGAAAGCCCGGCTGAGACTTCCAAAAAAAAGTGAGAAAAATTAGAGCCGTTGTACTGAAGCTGGGGTAGAACGCCCCCTGTCCCAGATAGGAAACCCAGTCTCACTCAGCACCCCTCATTCATACCAATATGCTACATATCCTCGTATGACACAACGCCTCTGGGCTCGGTGCACAGCAAGCAGCATACTTGGGGATGTGACACAAAATGCCGTTGGGCCCCAGCAGTGAGCAAGCAGTATGACACAGAGTCGTTGGGCTCAGTGAGCAAGCAGTATGACACAACAATGCCGTTGCGCTCAAGGCACACAGAAAGCAGCATGGCAGAAAGCCGTTGGGCTCAAGGCCCCGCAAAAGCAGCATGGCACGAAAAACCGTTGAGCTCGGTGCACAGCAAGCAGCACGCCAACAAAAAAAGTCGTTGAGCTCAGTGAGCAAGTAGTTTAGAGCCGTTGGTTCGCCCACCTCTGAGTAGTCGAAGGGGCTGCTAGCCTCAGCTTCCCTCATTTGTCGGAACCACAAGGCCATCAGCGCTAGAACCGTCACCTATCGATGGCGATGGCGATGACGATGGCGATGACAACAATCGCGACGGAAACGCAACAGCACAGGAAAACCCAATAAATAAAGAGACAAACGAGGGCAGGAGCGGAGCGGAGGGATAATCCGTGAGGTCAGATTGATGGAGCGATCGTACATCTACAAAGTATACGAGTAAAATAAAATAAATAAAATTAGGGAGATCGGATTCTATTTTTTTCCCCTCGAAACTCTCATCTTGCAAGCTTTGGCGTGATACGTCGGTAGACGGAATGGCACACAGCACAGACCGAATGGCGGCCGGACTGGCCGACCGAACTAAACCAACTTGTTGACGGAAGACAAAACTAACCGAAACGACGCACACAACCGACGGAATGACAAAAACCGAACGGCGACCGTATCTATGATACGATTTATATTCACTTTTCTTCTTCTTAATACACTCACGGGGAAGCGCTACCGAAAACCCGACGGAATTAACACACGAACTGACGGAATCACACAAGTGAGACGGAATGACACAAAAAACTGACGGAAATACGGATGGATATGGTAACTGACGGAATGACACACGACCGACGGAAGTACGAATGGACGGACGCATAATACGTATGTATCTGAGTGGTGGAAGACCTTGGTGGAATACTTGATATAGTCTACCGGAAACTACCGAAAAACCGACGGAATTAACACACAAACTGACGGAATCACACAAAACTGAGACGGAATGACACAAAAAAAACTGACGGAAATACGGATGAATATGGTAACTGACGGAATGGCACACGACCGACGGAAGGACGAATGGACGGACGGACGCAAAACATGTACTGGTATACCTGAGTGGTGAAGGCCTCGGCGGAATACCTGGTATAGTCTACCGGAATATAATACATATAATATGATAACTGACGGAATGGCACACGACCGACGGAAGGACGAATGGACGGACGTATAATATATATATATATACGAGTAGTATATACCTGAGTGGTGAAGGCCTTGGTGGAAGCAACGGCGGTTTCGCGGCCGGCGTTGAGGTAGACACCCATCTTCGTCTCCCGGGCGATGGCCGAGCCGACCACGTTCACCACGGACAGTCGAGGGATTCCGACCATTTCCGCCGCCTTCAGGGCTGTTTTTATTTTTATTTTTATTATTAAAACGAAAAACGAAAAACGAAAAACAAACAAAAAATGGATTTTAGAGCTGCTGAATAACGAAAAATGGGTTTTAGAGCTGCTAAATAACGGAAAATGGGTTTTAGAACTGCTTTCAACTGTATATTATACCAGGGTTGGTGAGTGTTTTTTGTTTTTATGGCGGGCGGTCCGGAAATAAACCCTCAGTAAGCCGAGACTTACTTCACATCGACGACTACTGTTGTTATGCTTCTTTCATAAAAATGGGTTTTCGGTTACATTGCTGAAGGCACTTATATATCCCTGATAGATATTTGGGGGAAGATGTTTCCCTGATTTATCTCGATCGGGGAAGATATGTCTCTGATAGGTATTTCGGCGAACATGTCCCCTCATAGATCTTTCAGATTGCCTCATAGATCTTTCAGATAGATCCCTGATAGACATTTAGGGGGCGCAGATATATCCCTGGTAGAAATTTCGGGGCAGGTAGATCCCTGATAGTGATTTCGAGGAAGATTTATCCCTGATAGATATGTTCGGTCTGCGCTTCGTACCTAGTTGGTAGATCATTGTTTCGGGTGGGATCTGTATGGTACAGTTCGTTGCACAGTATGTCGTCTCATAACGGAAAATATATGATCTAAATGATTTAGATTATTTAGATGTTCTAGATGTTCTTGATGATCTAGATGATCTAGATGATTTAGATGGTTTAGATGATCTAGATGATGATCTAGATGATGATCTAGATGATGATCTAGATGATGATCTAGATGATGATCTAGATGATGATCTAGATGATGATCTAGATGATGATCTATAGACCTATCTGTCCGGTGTGTGAAAAGCTTACCCTTGAGCGTGTCTCTTGTCTCTCCGCTCTGGCTGACGGCGATGATCCCTCCGTGGTTCTTGGGGATGTCCTGAACACGCAGCTCGGCCGCGTCCTATCAGACAGACAGACAGACAGACAGACAGACAGACAGACAGACAGACAGACAGACAGACAGACAGACAGACATGGAAATAATCAGACAGCCAGACATAAAGAGAGAGGCAGACACAGACCGAGACAGAAAACACATTGTTTATTGTCCCTCAGCACTCATAACACATAATAATACAAACATTCCTCTCTCTGCGTATATTTGCGTCTCCTTCATTTCACAGCCCTAACTATGAATAAGTGGTAATAGCAATCTAACCCCGCCATTGAAAGTCCTAGCCAACTGAAAAATAGTTGGCAGCTTGTGGTGGAAAGTCTTAGGCGACCATGAACTAGCCGGCGGCTAACAATAGAGCCAAGTCACAGCCCCTTGTCCTTCTGTATTTTCGCTCCTTTTGTGTGTTCGCAACATACAGCAATTATTCATACCTCTAGTAATTAAGTAGGCGACTTATTCTCTATTCATCCAACTAAAACAGCTACCACGCTTGTCTCTAAATATAAGAAACGTTTAGGTTAAATATTAACACAATATACGGTCCTTATATATGTACCTGGGCGAAGCAGGTGTCGACTGCCCCCATGTCCCTCATGAGCTTCGCGCCATACTGGCTGGCGTAGAGGCTGGTGCCGCAGGCCGCGAACAGGAGGTTGCGAACGTGGCTGAGCTTCTCCTTGTTGCGGTCGAGGCCGCCGAGGACCACGCCAGAGGAGTCCGTCATGCGCCCTATCACACGAGTATACCGGTACCAAGGTGTTATGTTTGCGAAGTGCGAGGGGTAAGAAAAAGGGGCAAAATATAGGTCACGTTGTCAAGAAAGTTTGAGAAAAAAAAAAATGTGTGTTTTCAAGAAAGTTGGAAAATAAAATTGAGTGTTCTAAAGAAAGTTGAAAAACAAAAAGGTGTGTTTTGAAGAAAGTTGGGGGGGAAAAAAAAGTGTTTTCAAGACCGTTAAGATAAAAGCGTTTTCAAAAGCACTTTCACACAAAGCCAGAGCCAGAGTGTTCAAGAAAGTTAAAAGCGTTTTACAACAACAACAACAACAACAACAACAACTAAAATAAAGCAAAGCATTTTCAAGAAAAACTTGGAAGTGGCTTCAAGACAGCATATGGCACAACAAGAGTTTTCAACAAAAGTAAGGCGTTTTTTTAGGGCCGGGGATACAATCACCGTTCGATACTTCACATCAGAGTCCACACGGAGATTATACTCACGCCCAGATTGTGGTACATGGTATGCTGTTACGACCAGATTGTGGTACATGGTATACTATTACGCCCAGATTGTGGTACATGGTATGCTATTACGCCCAGATTATGGTACATGGTATGCTATTACTCCCTCCCTCGTAGTAGTAATAGTCACCTCCGAAGGCCAAGGCCCTAGCGATGGCCATGGGCTGCTGGAGGGCTTCGTAGAGAGTCCAGTGGGCGTGCGGGTCCGGTGTCGACTCGACACCGTGGTCCGGGGCCTGGTCGACAGGGGAGAAAATCCATTAAACAAACAAAATGAGAAACCGGGGAAAAGGGTTTAGGGGGGGGGGTACTCATTTGTTGCTTGCCTTAGTCATTTGACCATTGACAACGGGGAGGGGAGGGGGGGATAACGCAAACAAAAAAAAACTCAAACGGAAAAACGAAGAAGCAAACAAAACATACGTCAGGGCGAGACGGGAAAAACGCAACCAAAAACCAAGAAAACGGAAGAAAAAAACGAAGAAACGAAGAAAAATTCATAAGGGTATGCGTTTAGCTCTCAAGCTGCTTTTTGATATGTGTAACAACTGTCGTCAATTTGTGTGCGTTCTTGAAAGGTGCATGAATGAGGTCGATGGGTTAGGCTGGAGCTTCAAGACTCTTTGGCCACAACAGGAGATCTCCTTTCCTTTTTTCAACACAACAACGACAATGGCACAAAATAAAAGAAGAAAAACGCCACGAGGGCGTAGTCTCCCCCCCCTCCCCCCTCCGAACACGCCCGACCCGCACTCAGAACACCAACAACAACAACAACAACAACAAAAAACAACAAAAATTGGCTCATTAGTTCCATCCGCGCCTTGTCGAGCGAGGCACCCCCTCCCCCCAAAAAACACGCCTGATCTACACGGAGAAAACCAACACAACACCAACAACGCAAACATCAACAAGAAAAATAGGCTCACCAGCTCCATCCGCGCCTTGTCGAGCGAGGCACCCCCTGCCCCTAAAAAACACGCCTGATCTACACTGAGAAAACCAACACAAAACAACACCAATACCAACAAAAATAGGCTCACCAGCTCCATCCGCGCCTTGTCGAGCGAGCACTCGGTGGGCGTGATGACGGCGATTTCTCCATCCTGCATGGCGATGAAGTTCTTGGTGTGCCTGTTGAACGCCGCCGTTTCCGACGCGACGTAGATGTGGTCCGTCCCGAGGCCGATGACCATGGGGGACCCGTTGCACGCCACCACGAGCTCCTCCGGCCTGATTCGAGAGAGAGACAAGAGAGAAGCGGGACAATGAAGGAATACGAGTACACTATTATACGGGGTGGGGGGGGGTAGTAAACACTAGTGAATAGGAGCAAATATTGTTATTAAAAATAGGGAATTGTGTGGTTCCTGCGTAATAAATTAAACCAAACAAAATTAGTAAAAATGAAAATTGTCAAATGAGTGCAGGGGTTGATTGATTGCTTTTGCGCACACACTGCTCCCGGTGCTGGTTTGGAGGTGAATATATATATATAGGTAGGCGGCAGGTTTTAGGGCCAGCAAGAATACAACAGAGACAGCCAGAGCGGCAACGAAACAGGAAGAAAAATGAACAGGCAAACACACAAACACACAAACACACATACCATTTGAGCTTCTACCTCAATACAGGGAGCCTCTTAACCGCAATACTGGTAGAAACAAACATATACTTACCAGGTATAGCGTGTAAGACCAGACAGCAAGCAGTCAAGCGAAACTCAGATTTACGCAGATGTACTTACTTTTCGTGCGCGATGACCGCAAGACCCCAGGTGCCGTCAAGCTTGGCGACAGTCTTAGCCAGGGCCACTTTGAGGTGCATGGAAGGGTCGGAGTCCAGCTCCAGGCCCACGAGGTGCGCGATCACCTCCGTATCGGTCTCGGACCTGAAGAAAAAAAAAGGGAAAAAAATGGGGAAAAAAAAGGAAAAAAAAGGAAAAAATGGTAAAAAATAAGGCGAAGACGGAAAAAAGCGAACAAAAAAGAAGGGGAAACAAAGACAAACACAAAACAAAAAGGAGAAGGAGAAGACGGAAAAAAGCGAACAAAGAAAAAAGGGGAAGCAAAGAGCGAATTCCGGTACTACGTTAGCAAAAAAGCGATACCGCGAAAAAAAGAAGCGGAAGCGAGAAAAAAAAGCCAAGAATATAGAAATTAGCGGAAAATTAGAAACGAAAACGCTCTCGCTAGGCGACATTTGAAGAACCCAGGTGTAGATAAGCCGCTGTCCTTTTGAGGCTGCAGATATCAAATCACTGGGGCTATATGTGGATTGGCTAGGTGTTACAGCTATTAATAGTTGCATGAGGTATATTTGCGTTATTCGTTTTTGTTGTTGTTGTATCTGACGGATGAGCGTGAGGCTCGACGCTTGCGACTTATTGATATATGCTATCAGTTAGGATCTAGATGGTCTATCTGTGGATGGCCTATCTGTACATTATCTATCTGTAGATGATCTGTATGATCTGTAGACTGACTCACTTGAAGACGATGCCGCTGCGCTCCAGCTCGGACCTGAGCTCGTGCGCGTTGTTGATGGTTCCGTTGTGTACAAGAGCGATGCGCTGCCCGAAGTCCATGTGCGGGTGAGCGTTCTGGTCGGTTTTACCACCTTTATTGAAAGGCATGTTTCAGGCGCGCGCGGGGGGGATGACCGCAAGACCCCAGGTGCCGTCAAGCTTGGCGACAGTCTTAGCCAGGGCCACTTTGAGGTGCATGGAAGGGTCGGAGTCCAGCTCCAGGCCCACGAGGTGCGCGATCACCTCCGTATCGGTCTCGGACCTGAAGAAAAAAAAAGGGAAAAAAATGGGGAAAAAATGGGGAAAAAAAAGGAAAAAATGGTAAAAAATAAGGCGAAGACGGAAAAAAGCGAACAAAAAAGAAGGGGAAACAAAGACAAACACAAAACAAAAAGGAGAAGGAGAAGACGGAAAAAAGCGAACAAAGAAAAAAGGGGAAGCAAAGAGCGAATTCCGGTACTACGTTAGCAAAAAAGCGATACCGCGAAAAAAAGAAGCGGAAGCGAGAAAAAAAAGCCAAGAATATAGAAATTAGCGGAAAATTAGAAACGAAAACGCTCTCGCTAGGCGACATTTGAAGAACCCAGGTGTAGATAAGCCGCTGTCCTTTTGAGGCTGCAGATATCAAATCACTGGGGCTATATGTGGATTGGCTAGGTGTTACAGCTATTAATAGTTGCATGAGGTATATTTGCGTTATTCGTTTTTGTTGTTGTTGTATCTGACGGATGAGCGTGAGGCTCGACGCTTGCGACTTATTGATATATGCTATCAGTTAGGATCTAGATGGTCTATCTGTGGATGGCCTATCTGTACATTATCTATCTGTAGATGATCTGTATGATCTGTAGACTGACTCACTTGAAGACGATGCCGCTGCGCTCCAGCTCGGACCTGAGCTCGTGCGCGTTGTTGATGGTTCCGTTGTGTGACAGACAGACAGACAGGCAGACAGACAGACAGACAGACAGACAGACAGACAGACAGACAGACAGACAGACAGACAGACAGACAGACAGACAGACAGACAGACAGACAGACAGACAGACAGACAGACAGACAGACAGACAGACAGACAGACAGACAGACAGACAGACAGACAGACAGACAGACAGACAGACAGACAGACAGACAGACAGACAGACAGACAGACAGACAGACAGACAGACAGACAGACAGACAGACAGACAGACAGACAGACAGACAGACAGACAGACAGACAGACAGACAGACAGACAGACAGACAGACAGACAGACAGACAGACAGACAGACAGACAGACAGACAGACAGACAGACAGACAGACAGACAGACAGACAGACAGACAGACAGACAGACAGACAGACAGACAGACAGACAGACAGACAGACAGACAGACAGACAGACAGACAGACAGACAGACAGACAGACAGACAGACAGACAGACAGACAGACAGACAGACAGACAGACAGACAGACAGACAGACAGACAGACAGACAGACAGACAGACAGACAGACAGACAGACAGACAGACAGACAGACAGACAGACAGACAGACAGACAGACAGACAGACAGACAGACAGACAGACAGACAGACAGACAGACAGACAGACAGACAGACAGACAGACAGACAGACAGACAGACAGACAGACAGACAGACAGACAGACAGACAGACAGACAGACAGACAGACAGACAGACAGACAGACAGACAGACAGACAGACAGACAGACAGACAGACAGACAGACAGACAGACAGACAGACAGACAGACAGACAGACAGACAGACAGACAGACAGACAGACAGACAGACAGACAGACAGACAGACAGACAGACAGACAGACAGACAGACAGACAGACAGACAGACAGGCAGACAGACAGACAGACAGACAGACATACAGACAGACATACAGACATACAGACAGACAGACAGACAGACAGACAGACAGACAGACAGACAGACATACAGACAGACAGAGATACATTGGGGTCATGTTTGACGTATTAAATGCATCCAGAGAGAAAGCCTTTAAAATTACATCCTTTACTCATCCTAGGGTACGTCGAAGTTGCGCAATTCGCTCAGTTTCAAACGAAAAAACAAAACGAAACTGGGCTAGCTGGCCATCCGTTGGAATTTCAAGCCAGCACAATCGGCTGATCTCTCTATAAATATATCCCTTTCCAAGATTTGGTTGACCAATACTTCATTGCTGAGAGAGAGAGCGAGGGAACAATAGTTAAAACATCCCCGGGAGAAAATTGCCTGCGAAGGTGCTGAAAAATTCTGTTTCGATCTTGTCCACCACAATAAGAAGCCAGCCTTACGAGGGTCCTTTCTGGCAGTTTGCTTGTCCACACCGAAAAACGGCGTTCGTGCTGATTACACTTGTTATCAACAAGATACTAATAAAAAAAATAAAAAACAACAGCTGTGAGCTCGAGGATTTCGTCGAAACTCATCTTTGATAGCTGAGTGTAATACTTCGATCGCGCGTACTTACGGATTTTATATGTCCTCATGTAGGATGTACATCCCGTATGAGGGGGACACAATCTGAGGCTGATACTATATACGTATTGCATGTGGGTTGAGGAGGAGTTCCACGGGTAATGGGATGTTTATATGCCGTTTTTTTGTCACTCACCCCTGGAGGCGTACTTGGAGACCATGAGGCCTTGGTCGGACGAGGTGGCCATGCCGGCAGAGTCGTACCCTCGGTTTCGCAGGACGGCGAGACCCTGTCACAAACAAACACAAAACACAAACACAAACAAAACACAGACACAAACAAAAACACAGACACACAGAGTTTAGTATTGTGTGACAATCGCCGTGACAAACCTCCGCTTCGCAGAACGGTTCGCAGAACGGTTCGCGAGGCCTTGCCAACACACACAAGGGTTCTTCACGGGTCATGAACTTTTCGAAATCTCGTGGGTCGGGTCGGGTCGGATCGGGTCAGGAGATTTCAAACTCTCACGGGTCGGCCCGCGAGGTTTGACCCGGTTTGACCCCACCCGTGAACATGTATGTTGTGGGTGTGCCAAAAAGAGGGTTTCATGTGTGACAAAATCGATATACTCGAATTTATCGGGCGTGCCTTAATTTTAATCTGCGCCATAAAATTTTGGTTTTATTTATTTTCTGCCGCGAGTATAAGGACGAAGTTCAAATGGATGAATCTTTTGTATGATTCTACTGAACAAAAAATGTGCAAAACCCTGCGTACAAACTGGAAACGAAAAAAAAGCGCAACCAAGGGTTAATGCACCCGTATCACAGCCGTATGCTGTTGAGCCTTCGGCGCACTGAACTGCAGCAAGCACTAGTAGTAGTAGTAGTAGTAGTAGCGGTGTCCTATCAGCAATCTCAGGATCGGTGGCCGGGGCGAGGTGAATAAACAGGACTCGCGGTAATATCGTTAAGGGGAGCATAGTAAAATAGGACCTAATTTACAACCAAATTTACACACAAAAACCTATATATTTACCTATTTGCACTATTAACAACACTATTTGTTCCTATTTACTATGGTCCTCCGTATTAGTGCAGCAACACACGGCAAGTCTTAATCTTGAAATAGAAGCCGAGAAGAGAGAGAGAGAGAGAGAGAGAGAGAGAGAGAGAGAGAGAGAGAGAGAGAGGAGAATAAACTTCTTGACAAAGCCTGTAAATTAGTTTACGTGGCAGGAGTATTATACCGGTAAGGTATATACCAGGTACATGCTGGTATATGGCATATTTACGTGGTACCCTGGTATGGTACACCGACCGGTATTACAGGGGGCCATAGTAAACACTAGTAAATAGGACCAAATATTGCGAGTAAAAATATGGAATTATATAGGTTTTAGTGTGTACCGTAGGTCCTATTTACTAGTGTTTACTATGCCCTCCCGAATAGTAAACCTGCCGTCAGCATTATTGATTGAATCTAACTGCATCTATGAGCCCATCCTGGCCTGACCCAGCCCCTCCGACCAGAGCCAGCACGAGGCTGACAGCAGCTAGGGTAACTCCGCAGTGATGTGCTACTTACTGATGGTGGTAAAAAGGGGTATATAGCCCGAGTACCCCGTACTGGTAGTAAGGATGTGACAAAAATGCGAATGAATGAATGGTTGGTACGAGCATAATAAAAATAAGAACCCGTCCTACCCGCCGGATGCGCGGTCCGAATCTTAACCTTCCCCAAATTTTGTTTCCGCACGTTAGAGCGCCCGACTGACTCCATCCACCTATTATGCTGCACGAGTGTGATGCAAGAGTCCATGTGTTTACGCTACTTTACTCCGGTACCATTCCGTTGTCGCATTAGTCGTTTTAATTGGTACAGAGTTTGGGCGAATAAATGAGGTTTGCCTCTGCTGCCGGACGGAGACTCTCACCCAGGCAGGGCTACTACTGCTGTACCACTTCGTTGATTCGATCGCCATCAACGCGGCACCTACCCTATTAATATTAGTCGCAGAGAGCAGTTACCCCCGGTCAAATAAACACTACTACGTGTGTGTGGTAATGCAGCAACCATCACACGCCTGGAGTAGTCACTGACCGGCACCACAATGCGTAATTCTTGTTACTAATGGACTGAAAAATGGACACACCACTGACTGACTGCCAAATCGACCCTGAGCAAAACGCAGGTAGGTAGGTCCTGCCCTTTGAACGATATCCGCCTACGTAACCACAGTAAGCTAACTAAGTACACTATCACTACAGCAGTAAGTAGTACTACCTATTTGTAGACTCGAGGCATACACCTGGAATGTACGAACGAAAGTCCGGAAGGGTCCTGGACTACAGACTCATATTGGTACACATATAATATGTAAATATATCAAAAGTACATACTTCAGTATTGTAGACAGAATAAACATATACCAGGTATATATATATAATATTTATATTATTAATATCAATAGTAGTCTAATATCGGTCACGGTACTCTGTGCCAAGTATTTATTTCTTTGGTTTATTTGCACGGCTTATGACCCGGGTGGTAAGATAACCCCCGGGGGTGATGAGATAACACACCCCCCTGTGGGGTTAATTTCAGCGCCGAGTTTCTCCACACCTTGGGAGGCGCCACAACCAAAATGCTGGCTTTTGAAAATATCTCGTGGGGATCTTTCTACGAATAGACTCGTTGCTCGGCGATTATACTATTATTATTGTTGTGGCCGTTGTCTGGAAAATTGGCTTCGAAATTCATCCGAGCGGGTGTGTCAACTTGTTACAGGTAATAATGGAATCATACCATCAAAGTATACCATCAAATCATACCATCAAATCATACCATATAATATCACACCACAGACGCGTGCTACGATAGATAGAGGCATCACTTTTTGACGTTTTTTTTTGTCTGAATGATTTTGGGCTGACCTTAACCCATATTAACCCATATTAACCCATAGATTCCTCGGAATCCCATTTTTTGTGCTGCTTTATTTTTCGTTTTATAAATAATCCATGGGATTGTCAAATCGGCTATTATCTATTATGTGTACGAGCACTATCCTATGTATAGAGCATCGGGTTTTGGGCGGGGGTATTGAGCTCCTCAAGTGACCACGATCCTCCGCAAAATCATGGTGGTGCAACTCCCTTAAGATAGCATGCGTCCATATTCATACTGCCATCATCGTACATGAACCTCTGTACCATGAAACACGAAACATGGCACATGAAACATGACACAACATGATGTAATGATTATATGTGTACCCGAGCGAAGGTGTCTATTAGATATCATGTACATTAGACATCATACATACCTCGAGGAGAAGCGCGCGAGCGTCGTTGGCGGGGTCGTTTCCCGTAGCGTGCTCGGTGCTCACCACTCCCATAATGCCACAGCACTCCGCCTGCATATCCACAGGTAGGTAGAGCGCAACAATAAGAGCACACGCGCAAAACATGATGATGACGTGCGCATACAACAATAGGAATACACACAGGCAAATCCAATCCTTACGTAGTGACAACAAGGTGGGGCTGAAAATTGAAATGCTATCTGGATCGCGAAACCGTCGTGGTGTCGGCAGAAATATAGCCAGACTATACTACTTAATAACTTGAAAATTACTACTGGCTGCATTACGGGGGACCATAGTTTATAGGACCTATGGTGTACACATAACCTATATAATTTACCTATTTTTACTAACAACATTTAGTCCTATTTACTATGGTCCTCCGTAAATACCATCATACCAATAATTTTTGTCACGTAATAATTTTGATTCAAATTTTGGGTTCATGTCATGGTGAGTCGGGTTGCGGCTGGCCTGTGGTTGGGGACGGGTCGCATGCAATACAAAAATGGTTGACGAAGAAATTTATTTTTTTTCGTCCACAAAAAGTAGAGGGAATATTCATTAATTTCGAAAAAAGACGGGCGAGATATAACTCAGCTAGCAAAGATGAGCTTCGACGAAATTCTCGAGCTCACAGCTGTTGTTTTATAACTTTTTTAATAAACCGTAAACACCACCACCAGCAGCCCAATTTGATGAGCCGGGCAAGGAATATGCTGAAATATGGGAAGTCAATAAATAAATGCATATCTATGTTGGAGATGGGTGGGTATGGTGCATTATGCATTACACATATATTCATATTGACAACTATAAAAATGCAAAGCAAGAACCGTGGTGGGGGAGGAGGGAGAGGAGCCTACTTTGTGACCCCGGATCTGAGTTACGACTAGGGAGGGAGAAAGACGGAAGTGCGAAGATAATAAATGGGATGGACAAAAAATAAAATAAAATAAAATATACGGGGGGCGTGATATGCATGTATAGATAGATAGGGGTCCTTTTTGTCCGCGGTTTTGTTCTCTCTCTCTCGGAGTAATTACGTACATACGTATTTTATATGATATATATGATGAGCGAGGGATCAACGTTGAATCTCTCATCATGCTATACTACTCTGTTGTCATACGGTAACTGCTGTACCCATGGTCGGATGGATGGCAAGGACAACAATATTACGGAGGACCATCATGACCATCATATTAACCCTTTTAGGACTGCAGTCCCGTTTTGGGGACAAATCACTCTAATTCTAAGTAATTTGTCCCCAAAACGGAACTCCAGTCCTATAAGGGTTAATAGGAAATACATAGAACCAACTATTGTTGGAAAAAATAGGCAAATATATAGGTTTTAGTGTGTACCGTAGGTCGTATTCACTAGTGTTTAGTACGCTCCTTGCCCGGAATAATAAGGACGGATATTTCCTGTGTGGATAATGAGTGTATACAATGATTTCAATGCCAGGTGCTTTTGACGGAATTATCCATGATCCATTTCGAGGCACAACACCCACAACACGCCGGAGAGAGGGGGGGGGGGGGGGGGGGGGGGGGGGGGGGGAGGGAGTGGGCCGTGGGACTTAATAATACGGGGGACCATAGTAAATAGGACCAAATATAGTCATTTGGGTCGTTAGAGTTCCAGCGATGATTTGCTTTTTGTGGCAATCAGTATAGTGTGACAGCAAGCAGTTACGTAGTAGTTACTGCAGAACTACTCTATTAAGTAGCAGTTCCTCAACAACAGAGAGATAAAAACGGAGGAAAGACGACGGCGAATTATTTCATTCGTTATTTCTTGTCCGGGGGCACACTCCTATTTTTTAAAAAAATGAAAAAACATAAAAAAAAGAGAATTCCGCGAGGAGAGTAATCATAATAATTCAAATTCAAAATATCCAATTAATTGTAAGTGCATTGTTGCTGATTAGTCCTGCTGCGCGCAACAAGATTAGTAGTATTACCAGTAAGTAGTAGTCGATTAATATTGCAGGTCCTGGAACCACTTAAGCCATAAATACGAAAAAAAACTACTATTTATAATACTATTGCTGTACAAACAGGTACTACCGCTGTAGATACCGTATTACTACTACACTACTACTCTGTTCGGCGGAGAGCGTCAGAGGGAGAGAGAGAGAGGGGGGGGGGGGGCGTACTCATTTGTTGCTTGCCTTACTCATTTTACCATTGACCACGCATCCCTTTCGAGACGGAGGGGGGGGTGTTATATACTGTATGTAGCTGTGAAATACGACCGGTCGACGCCCCTACCTACCTACCTACCTACCTACCTACCTACCTACGTATCTAGTAGGCCTTCGCAGCCGGACCGCAGCACAACAAAAACGACACCGCAACGATGATTTGAGAGAGTCATATCGATATATCGATATGGTTCAGCATGTTATTTTCAGCATGCACCACCGCCGGTAGTGTTCAGCAAGACATCTATTCGGAGGTCGGCTGGCGGAGCGAGCGGCTCTTTTCGACTCTTTTTACGTGCATGCAAAAACAGAGCTACCAACGTATGTACTGGTATGATATGTAGCACCGGAAGGATGGAAGAACAAAACAGGGGGGGGGGGGGCACCAGCATCCATCCATTCATCCATGTTCGATAGAATTACTATTCCTATACTACTGTAAAACCAACTTCTTCTGCGTACGTACGAGAAATATGTATCATACCACAGGTACACATCTTGGAGAAGACGACTCTACAATAATACTGCTTGCTGCTGCTGCTGTACTTCGCAATTCACACATCGTGTATGATACCAGGCACCAGGTACTCGGTATCAATATATCCACGCCCTACATGCCGCAACAACGACCGTGTCGTCTGCTTGTGGAAAAGGGGCCGGGGTTCCTGAGTGACACTGACTGGTATAATAATATTAATAGCTACAAAAATTGTATTGATAATTATTAGGTGGGTCTGTCGTCCCCGTTCGCCTTTCCGCACGAGGCCACGAAAATATAGCGGCAAAAAATAGAGAGTAGTACTGTAGTAGCAGCAGACTCATACATAGCGGCAGCAGTACTAACGAAAAACACGCCTCCCCTCCTGTATAAACCACAACAACAAAAAACAGAGACGGCCCGCCCACACAACAGTCGTAGTGAGCGCTGGCGTCATATCATATCATATCACATCATATCATAATGCTATGATATGCGATGCTATGATATGATATGATATGATATGATATGATATGATATGATATCATAATGCTATGATATGATATGCTATGATCATATCCTATCCCATCGTACGAATTCTCGCTCGTCGTGCAGCAAGCCAATCTATTAATAGCCCTCGGCAATGTCGTGCACGCACGCTCTCTAACATTGAACCATTGGAATGCAGAGAGCCTCTCTCTGTCTGGGAGCCGACCCTAATTACGCCAGTATCAAACAACGCACGCCTGGAATGAGAGGTATCCCGCGCTGTTAGCCCCTCATCCGGGAGGAGAATCGCACTGAGGAAAGAAAGGCACTATTTGTTAACATTTTGTGAAAAACAATCCCACCGAAGTGCGAGTATCGCATTGCCTGGGGTGGGGACTGGGGCATCAATCAAGCGTGGTCTCTCGAGTATAGTGTATACACGGCACGGACCGCCGGGCGCCGGGCTGGGGCTCCAGCGGATTCGTTGACCGGCGTCTCTTCTTGTCGTGTATAAAGAACAATCACATCGAGCACAGCCAACAATATCTACAACAGTAGTAATTAGTAGTAGTAGTAGTAGTAGTAGTAGTAGTAGTAGTAGTAGTAGTAGTAGTAGTAGTAGTAGTAGTAGTAGTAGCAGTTCCACGCACTTTATGTACGACGTACGAGTGTATATCATAATTGAGAAAAGTAAAAGTGAGAGATGGAACGAGAGATAGGAAGGGTCACGCGCCAACGGCGGAATAAACTCCACTGGGCTAATCCCGCCGGCCGAACGAAAGCAAGTGCACTAACCACTACCTGGTACTACGTAACTGCTGTATCCCCCCTTCAGCCTTATGATGGCAAGATGAGGCCATACAGAGTACACACGACTACAGTAGTACCGCAGATCATAAGATCATAACAGCAGCAAGCAGTAGTACAGTAGTACTCGTAGTACTCGTAGTACTGTACGCGTAGGAGTATGTACGTACAGTAATTGTTGTCATTGTGTCATGTGGGATCAGGGTAAATATGTACGTGCAACAACAACAACTCAACGCATCGGGCACCCGGCCTCTTGATATGACCAGCAAAATGCGCGACGCCCGAGCAACAATAACAATCGTGCAATAATAATGCCAGCAAGTAAAAAAGTATCCTTGGCGCTTGTCACTCCGAGAAGAAAAAAGTTGAAGAACTTGGGAAATGTTGTCCCTCTCTGGATTGATTCTTCCAACAAACTGACCGCTGAACATTCCACCACCAAATACTACCCCGAGCTTCGTACGTATTTACGAACTCGTGCGTACGTACGTACTTCTTCGGTGTTGGGATGCCTATATACGATAGATACAGCAGGGCAGCTATCCTTCTACGTTACGTATACTGGAGCTAAGCTGTAGGCTGAGTTGTTACCTACTCTTTTTTTGTATGGTTTAGTACTCGTTATGCCATCAGGTATGCTATGACACCAGATATACTGGTACACCTGTTCTGTATGAGTAGGGTAGGTAGGCCCTGTTGTAGGCGGACTGGAGGCAGGAGACTGGGGCGTGCAAAAAACAAAAAAGCAAGACCGACGTAGTATGTTGTGCCGCCAGCAGCAGCAGCAGTAGCCTATTTGCTGTTCGTTCGTGGCCGGTCTCCCATCTTCTTTGCGTTCGTTCGTTGTTTCGTCGTTGTTGTTTGTTGTTCTCATGTACAATTAATGTTCTGTGTGGCAGCTGCCACTACGTATATGATGGGTATCCTACATAATAGATAGACAGCTTGTCCGCACGCTCTTGTGTTGGATCATTCAACCGAGAGGCCCTTGCACCTCACCCGTGCCGTACACACACACACAATCGATCACGCACACACAACAATCGGGCTAACCCCGGACCATCGTCAGGGGGGTATACCCTAGTCCTGCCTGCGTATATCTCGTTCGGTGGCGATCAGTCGTCGTCCTTGTGAAATTAACTTTTAAGATCATCAGCAGCAGCAGGCTGCTTGTCGTGCGGTCTGCTGTTTTTTAGAGAACATCATCATCATCATGATATTTTGACTTTTTCTGTATCGTGCACATACTCGTACCTCGTCGGAATTCACGGCCAAAGCGCCCAGAGCAGCCATCGCTGCAGCAGCAGTCCACATGGTGTTTCTCCACCCAGAGTCATCGCCTCGCGCCGCGGTCACCGCTGCTGCCTTGGCAGACAGAGTCGTGAAGTTGGTGGCGGCCACCGATCGCGACGCCGGTGCGAGAGCGGTCGCGCGCTGGCGGATGCTGGACACAGCCCTTGCCGACCCGAAGCGCAACATAATGTTACTGGCTGGTCTCGACTCGACTGGACTATTGTTTTTTTTTTTTCAGGTTTCCCTGAACAAGAACAGCATAGTATATGATACGACGAGCAGACAGACAAAGAGAGATAGCAGAAAGCAGGAGGGGTGGGAGAGGGTTGGAGGATGACACAACACGCGTTCGTACTGTAGAACAGGTAGTAGGTACACCTCTCGACGATAATTCCTTGCAAGCTGTGCCTGTAGCGGATGTGATGCGGCGAGCAGATCACACACAGAGCTACACGTTGCTCACGGCACTCATCATTATCTCCTCGCATATCACCTTGTATCATATGATGATATCATACCTGGTTGTGGTAGCAGATCACGCTCCTGGTTTCGGTTTTACTGGATGTTCCTCGAGTCTTTTACGGGCGCCTTCGATCAGAAGCGCTGCTGGTTGTTGCTGCTGCTGGTGCTGGTGCTGCTGCTGTACAGATACGAAGAAGGATATCCGTGTTGTTGGCAGTAGATGGTAGCAAGGAAAGCGCTTGGGAAAAAGAAGAGTGGGGGATGATGCGCCTGTACCAGTGTGATGGTGGTGGTGGTACTGTAGTAGATGATCGTACTGCTGTGCAAAGAAGCGCAGACTCTACGAACGAACGTTGTGGTGAATGATTTCCTTGAGAGGGAGAAAGAAGCTGAATATCTCGGTGGGTCAAATACTTTGGTTTTGACCCCCCCCCCCTTTTAACGTAAAAATAGAGTGCGGAACAATTTATTTTTCGAGAAATTAACGAAAAACGATCAAATAAATTTCACGAAAGAATAAATGTGAAAACAAAAAAAAAACGAAAAAAATGATGTTCCGGGCTCGGGGCTCCGGGCCAAATAATATGAGAACTGACAGGAACTGATGTGCAGCGTGCCAGAGAACACCAAAAAATAAATCTTTGTTTTGATGTATGGAAACAGCAAAGAATACGAGTGACATGATGATTCGAGAAAAAGATGTGTGATACCACAACCAAACCCCGGACCAAGACCGGACAGATAATAATAATGATCTACGACGTACTGCTGCTGGCTGCAGTTCCTGATCTGCTGCCGTTGGCCGTTGTCAGAGTTTGGGCAGGAAGGATCTGAAAGTATCAACACAGCAGTACAGATAGATCCAACCCAGGAAAAACATGTGATACTACACTGCAACTACACTGCTACTACTACTACTGCTGCTGTATTTTAATAGTAGTCGTGGTCGTAGTAGGAGCATGCAGATCATACATACGGGGGTCACAGCCGGGCAACACATTGATTGTTGTATGATGAGCTGGATCATACAAACAGTTAAGGTTATCGCGGAGGATATAGACCTTCCTTGCCGACACCGCCAATCAATGTGGGGCGGAGCCCCTGGCAGGTTCTCTCTGCTGTGTGGTATTAGTTTGGTGTGGAGGACACAACAATGAGGTGGGTTTTGGTGCCTCGGGTCTCCACGGAACGAATGGAGTGACAGACGAGGCTCTGACAGACCCTCTTGTGTGCGACCTTAAATGAAAGTTTAGTGAGGCGGTAGTATCTATGAAGGGGACCTGGTATCCACAACCTGCCTGTGGGAAGATCTGCTGCTTGGTGCTGCTGCTACTGTGTGTTGTACGTATACTCGTATATATATACGGCGGTACTTACTGCTGTCTCCCTGTTGTTGTAGACTGCTGTACGTGATCATGAGGGGGGAATCGATTATTATCTGTCCGAGGTATGACATACCAGGTAACAAACAGTAGTAGTAGCAGTAGTATTAATAGTACTAATAATATATAAAACTACATATTAAATTGTATCATGGGGATGATGCTGCGCTCACACGAAACCAACTGCCACCAGAGTTTAGTTTAGTCCGGACATATAATGCACGCACGCACGTGACACGTTTTTGGTTAGACCAAACGTTACAATATAAAACGATCCTACCAGTATATTTTCGGAAGGAATTGTCAATTTTTTCTGCTCAGATTTCATACATACGTATAAATACGACGTACTTGCGTATACTACGACGAATTTCTCCACCGCCGTATCATCACCGTTATCGCGATCAAATCCCATACCACTACGAGTACATCGTACAACACTATTAATATTAATAGTATACTGCTGTACTACTACTATACGTATACGCACTCGTATCTTTAACACGACCCCTTTAACACCAGGCAAGATATATCATACTATGGATAGAATCATATGGTGATAATGCGTATGCGCGTGTGTTCCGGATTGATTGAGGTTGATTGGTTATTAATGTTGATGCCAAGCTTCAAGCTATAGCACGTACCACAGGTACCACAGGTGTGACTATTACGCGCACGAAATAGTAGATACCCAGGGTACAAGATATAACAACGGCATACATACGCGTACAACAAACACCCCAACGGCCCTCACACTAACTACCGGCTATACAGCGAACACAAGCCGGGAGAAAAGTGGAACGTATATCATAAGTACGAGGGGGGGAGCGCGCTCCCTCGCTCATGTGTAAATCACACACACGTACGACTCGTACATATATATATGTAAGTAAGTACGTAATACGAATATACCCTGCTGTTACAACAACAGAGTAGTAGTATTACTCGTTAGTACTATCACTAATAATGGCTTCACACCTCGGACAGCTGGTGATCTATCTATCTGTACAGTACAGATCATCTAGTTCCTCACCTGCCGTGATATAAGAGGTTGCGCTATACTATAGATCATGCGAATATATGGGTCCTACCCTGCAACATGATGAACCAAACCATTACAACCACATATCGGGAATAGACACGATGTCTTGAAATATCTACTGTAAAGTACACCATGAAGCGGGGATCGATGATCTGTGTCACGAGGTGTGTAGTGGGTATGGTACGGGGGGGGGGTGGAGGGAGGGGTAGAGAAAATATACCATATGGCACCACCTCGCTGTCTGTCCAGAAGTAGAGCGAGTAGTTAGTGTAAACAATGCCTCTCCAGCGAATTGACCTGAAAAGTATACGAAGAAGCCACGATCAAACACCAAAATTACACACAGATTGTGCATCTTATTATATTAGGAATGAGTCAGCCGAGCGAAGGACAGATAAGGATATACGGGAGGGCTCAGGTCAGGCCATGCGGGGCGGCGTGGGTGTTGCAGACAGAGCAGGGGCAAGAAGAGGATACCACAACCAAGAGGAAACCAGTTCGCGAGACAAGCATTGGAATAAGGACGGGATCTAAGGCATGGGTATAGGTATAGACCACCGGAGAGAAGCAGGTGGGGGGAGGGGATTGCCTCTACACAGGTGGTCGGGGCCCTTCCCTTGCACAATGTAGGCGTGAACAGTTCCTTGTACGGAGACATTGGACAAAGTGTCGACAGCTTCTCGACTTAGTACGCCTGTGATGGTCGTGTGCTACATTGTTCCACATCTCCTCAAGGGTTGCTTTACGTCGACAATGTGCAATGGGAGGTTCGGGCTACCTGCCGTGTACGGCTGGAAGAGGGGACATCCATGCAGAGTAGATGGGGAGGAGACAGTGGTTCGGTGGACGGACGCCTTGCGAGCGTGTGGGGAGAGGGTGGGGGACGGTGTTTACGATGCTAGCGATGAGAGGGGGGGCAGCACGAATAGGAGGGTGTTGATGATAGGGACGAAACAATGAATGACTGTGATCGTAGACTTCTTTCTCAGCTGATCAACTGAGGAGCTATATCCAATGTCACAACGTCACTGGGAATGTTATACGATGTAGGCAGGCCATGGCATTGATCATCACCTTAAGGTCAAGTGTATACTTTTTCTGAAACTGTTTTTGGGTGAGATTATTATGCCACTGGGAAAGTCATACGATGTAGATATTAGACCATGTGATTGCTCATCTCCTTGAGGTCCAGCGTACACTTTTTCAGAGAACGGCTGTTGGTTGAGATTGGAGAGGAGGAGCCGCTGGAATTATATTTATAACATGGTGCACCTTTGCCGTAGCATACCTCGGCAACGAGAAACGAACGGTGATGGAGCGTGAGAGGGAGTGTCCCCCGAACGGTGTCATGTATGATTACTGCAGGGCGGGGGTGGGGCAGGGAGCAGCAATGACAGACGTCGGAGTGGCCCAGTCGATCAAAATATGTGGAGAATAGGCAAGGAAGTGGACAACGGAAGAGGGGAGGGTAACGGAGCCCAACGCAGTTCATGTGCGGCTGGGGGAGGGAAGGGGATATGGGGTGAGCAAGAAGAGGAGACCACAAAAAAACGGGAAACCGGTTCGCGAGACAAGTATTAAATGATGACCCGATTTAGGGCACAGGTACAGGCTACCTGGGGGCGGCGGGGGCAGACGGGGGTACCCAGGGCATCAGAGGGGATTAGCGGGGGGGGGGGGGGGGGG
>MEHQ01003762.1:382765-435069 GCA_008828725.1 Saccharina japonica
GGGGGGGGGGGGGGGGGGGGGGGGGGGGGGGGGGGGGGGGGGGGGGGGGGGGGGGGGGGGGGCGAGGGGGGGGGGGGGGGGGGGGGGGGGGGGGGGGGGGGGGCGACAGTAGTTCGGTGGACGCTCTGACAGTTCACGGGGAAGACAGTGACGACGTATATGATACTGATGGCGAGAGGGAGACAGGAATGACAGGAGAGAGCAACGGCGATGAAGTGTGAGAGGAAATACCACCAAAGGTGTCATGGGTGATACGTACAGAGAAGGAGGGGGGTACTCATGTTAAGCATGGCCGTAGTTGTATGAGCCCGTAGACCCTTGCATCCCTACAACAATGCCGGGACGGGGATACGCTGGGGGGAAGGGGGGAATCGAGCGTGGGGGAGAAGCAGCACCAGGTTTGGTTTGCAGGTGTACAAGAGTGTATATCCTGTACATAACGCATGGCGGTATCGACTACTACAGCAGGGCTACCAAGAACAACTGGCGGATGTGGGGGGAGAAGAAGGAGGATGATACGCAGTATAGATGCCCATTGGGCCAGGTGACAGATAAGGAGGAGGATCACGTAAAACCCGAGCGCACAGCGAGAGGCAAGAGCCACAGCAACAACAGCAAACAAAGATTTCATTGGCATGGGCGACCGTGTTGGAGGTATAGGGGGGGGGGGGGGGGGGGGGGGGGATGGAGGGAGCACAGCTGATGACTTTCTGGAAAGGTACGAGGTGGAACATGTGGTTGAGGGGGGGAGGCGACGCATTGCCTGAGCAGCGGCATAGCTGGCGTCCAGATATGGCGGGCCGGATGACCAGGCTCAACTCAGCGCCAGCATCGCTGAAGCGCCCGAGTAAGAGGATCGCCCTCGCCGTCACAACTAAAAGACAGACACGAACTACCAAACTAAAGGGACAGGGAATGGCTGCTGTGCTCGATATTTCCAGCAACAAAAATACCCGCCGCAAGCACCCATACCCACGTAGGAAACCCGGGGATGTACCCCGGATGTCCCCTGACTACTACATGTCGCAGGAAAATGGAGGCACGGGAGGGGGGCGGGGGGAGGAAGTGAGGCTAATCTTGAAGGAGTTCGCTCCGCATAACGGGAAAATGAGGAGGGGGCGACCAACTTGGCGGCGGGAGGAGCGAACGATGCTTTGCTTCAGAGGGAAGGATTGTGGGAGTAGAACGCGTCATTGAGATACGTGCGAGCGAAATTAGAGGACCCGGTCAGGGCGTCTGAAAAGGCTACTAGAGGGGGGGGGGGGGGGGGGGGGGGGGGGGCAGGTGCGATCGACAGCCTGGATGAGGCACGAGGTGTGTGTGCGGGTGTACTCATAAGCCGTGTGTGTGCATGGCCGTAGTCTCCCTAAATATAGACAAGCAAGGATAATAATAGTACGATCCATATGAATAGGGAATTGTATGTTTGCGCGTCTTAGTGCCTTTTGCGTTTTTTCGTTAATCATTGCTTGATGCTGTTAGTTGAGTGACACGCTGTGTGACGAGCGCCTTAAGCTTGATATGTGTAGCAGGACGACGGTGAACCAGGTGGTGGTGCATGTCTGTATGTGGCATGCAATGCAGCAAACAAGGCCCGGGCGGAAGGCGAGAAGATGAACGAGAAGAGGGGCGAGCGCGCTCCCTCCATCACCCACTTACTTACTTGTACCGCACACATATACGTACGTACTGTAGGTAATACCATAGTATGCACGATAGTGGTAGGCTTCCATTTGCGTCACATCGGTTTTGATTTGTCGCATGATACTGCTACGCTTTTGATCTGGAGAGTTCTTCACTTTTGTTCCCTGAGTCGTTTTTGGAACAACACTACGTACACATTGTCGGATGGCAAGCATGATAATAATGATAATAATAAAATAGAGGTGCGCTCTGTTTTTTTTTCTGAGCTCCTAACTTGGGCAGCTCCATACGTCGCCGAAAAATGACTTTTGGAGGAAAATGAAAGTGCTACCCGATGATGACCTGAATCTACTGTAGTATGAAAAATATGACAAAACAAGAATGAAAATTCGACGATTTTGGGTTAAGGAACGCGATCATTCGGAAACAGTTTCAGCCAGAAAAAGGTATACCTTAATACCTCTATCGTAGCACGCGTCTAAAAATAATGGTTACTGGTTAGCATACACGAGGGGGGGGTGGGAAGGAAAATACACCTACCTGTTCAGAGCGAGACGAGAATGCCGTAACGAAAGAGGTGCACCGTGTTTTTGCCTTAGAAGGGTGGTCACTTGAGGAGCTCCACACCTCACCCGAAAAACGATTTTGCAAAAAACCAAAAGTGCTACCCGACCAACAATCCAATGAGCTAGTAGGTATACTATGGAAAATATTGCAACACAATAATGAAAAAAACGACCAATTTGGGTTAAGGAGCCCTATCATTCACAAAAAAAACAGCAAAAAGTGCTGCCTCCATTGTAGCACGCGTCGCGAGTAGATAGTACGTGTTCATAGTGTAAAAACTTCTGCGAGTCGACCTGGAAAGTAAAATACGTGAAGATCTAACACACAACACACACAAAATATCTAACGAAAGACGACACGAGTGTACGAATACTTATTATCATCGTGTTATATGATAACACACAAGCATACAAATAAAATAGCCGGTGCCTTCCGCCGCGAGATATCATACCGGCGCACCACCACCAAAAAAAGCTATACCAACCAGTATTATGGTACCTCGTACCAGGTACTACATGACAGCATATTCGAAGCTGAAGGTCTGCGGAGTACGTACTACGTAGCACTCGCGGGTCTAAAATATAACTAATTTAAGAAATATTTACCCGGAAAATAGTATCAGAATAGCGGAATTGCCGAACCACGGAGTATACTGTGATGGTGCCAATAGTCAGTAATAGGTACAGCAACCTAGCAGTACACCGGCGGATTTTACTTCCGAAATTCATTCAGATGACTCAGAATTTTCGGAATCCACCTTTTGCTACGTACTCGTACCGGTATTTACTTATTATTTAATTAAATGTTTTACCAACAGAACGAGAAAAAAAAAAAAAAATTGCTGTTCTCCCGCAACAACAAAAAATCACCGCGAACATCATACGATACGTACGAGCATACATGCGAGCACACATCCGCACATACACACGATGAACACGCGGATATTTAAGCAGACACGTAGTGCGTAAAGCACGGACATGTATACGCACACACATATTATGCGCATATATAAACATGCGCTACATAAACATGCGCATACGTATGCGCGCATACAATACATACATACGCGCATCCATATCGAACATACGCACATACATACTGAACATACGCGCATACATAAGGCGCATACACACCGAACATACGCGCATACATATGGCGGATCTAGACGTACACGTATATTTATGTGGTTCGATTATGTACTGTTAATAACTGCTGTGTTGTACATATACTTCGCATATGTATATATAAATGTATGTATATGTAAATATCCTCCGATAATGACCAGCTCACTGATACCATTATGTCTAACACCGTATTACACGGATGATAATATACCCCCCCCCCCCCCACTCTTCTGCCTGGTTGTTGAAAACCCAGCGTGCTCCGTTCCGGCATTGTAGGGATGCGAGGGTCTATGTTCATACGACTACGGCCGTGCACGACATGAGTACACCCTCCCCCCCTCTCTATTAGCACGAGGAATTTCCAAGCTGGTTTCCTCTTAACAACACCAGGGAGCAGAGTACAAACGCCGCTCACGACGCGTCTACTGCCCGTGGAAAATATATGTACGAGCTATCTCCCAAGCCATCGTATTGCATCGCGGTTGGGTCTGCCTCCCTTGTAGTGCGGGGGACGGCAATAATATTGGTATAAGCTTGTCAAGTATTCAGGGATGATTGATAGGTATATGTGAATGGTATGATGGAAATAAGATCTGCACAGCAGTGTCAGATGGAAAATGGAATAATCATGATAGAGGTTTACTCGTATGTTTTGTCTGAGCTCCTCACGCGCCTTTCCTTCTAAGCCGCACTCAGGCCTCATCCCCACATCATGGGCGTTTACGGTCAATCTGACATCCCCCCGCCACCCCCCCTCGCGCCCGTACCTCCTCCTAGCGCCCTGACGACCCTGCGCTATAAACACCTGGAGTTTGAAGCGAGACGCCTTACTCCTCGAAATGGCCAACTGTTTTACTACGTGGTACCCGAGACTATCTGCAACAGACGCTCCTTGTACTCCTTACAGCTCTCCTTTACTACAAGGGGATCTCCATCCGTTCCCCCCACTACGCCTACTTGCCGCTAGCGTGATCGATGGAGCCCCTATACCTTCTCCCTTCGAGATGCCCACGTATACCTTTCCATCGCGCAACCGTAGTGGCAAGTTTGTGGCTGCGTTTGTCGAAGGACACCCACTGGTCCCACAGACGAACGTGATAAGTGTTGGCGCTCGCCCACTTCGGAAGTAGAAGCAGCTGCTCTCTCGTGGTTCCGGTCTACGAGGGTCTATGGTCATACGACTACGGCCACATGCATGGACATAAAGCACCCCGCCTCCCCTTCGTCGAGAGCGTGCGCTTGGGCTTGTCTTTGAGGCTGCAATGTTAGCTGGTTAACCGGGCACCTCTCCCGGAAGAGCGATCGTGCCACCAATACTGCACCATCACTCCCCTGTATTAAAATCTCCAGGTTCATTTTTCATGCACGCGCCCGCTGCCCGCGCTGTCGTCTGCTCTCCCGTAGGCTTCAACAAGGGAATAGCTTGCAGGGAAGGCGGACGACCCAAACCCCACGGTAGAAGTTGGAGTTTTTGGCTCAGGTTGTTCCGACCGGTTGAGCTCAGAAAATAAGCCACCGCCCTTATAAGGCGGCATTCCTCAGACGCGTAGAATTGTTGACGCGGGTTGCGGGCACAAACGTTCTTCGAAATCGTAATCTTATCGAGGTACGAGAGAATATGTGTTTGGCATGTACGGGAGAAGTTTAACCATTCAGATGAGTACAGTTTATCTGTACTCGAGTAGCCTGTTCGTCGTACCCACCTGGGATAGTTTGTATCGTCGACCCGCGAGCGAAGCACGCAGCGAAGCAGGGTAGCGATACAGGTACAAGGTGGGGTACGGACTATTAATAGTTTGAATTCGCGTCGGTGTCCTTGTGTTCGGACTGGCGCTGGTTTGGGCCCCCGTCCTCCCCTTGCTCGTCCTGTTCAACTGCTGCTGGAAGTTCGCCGTTCTTCGGCCCGACCCGACCCGACCCGACCCGACCCGACCCGACCCGACCCGATCCGCGAGGAGCGACCCGATCGGTGAAAATACCTAAATTTAACCACCGAGCTACGCTACCAATAGCTTGTACGGTAACCTTTACACCTACTTAGTATGTAATTTACGTTGAATCGCGCATTATTCGTCCAACTAAAAGTACCTTACCCTACCTACCTGCTCCCGTCCCAAACTGGACTCCCTCCTTCTACGCTACCCGTGGCCCCTGCTACGATCGTATCTTGCTGTAACATTGCCTATACATTCGTGCGTCTACCCTTTGCCCGCGCATCCCTAATCCGCGCATAGGCTCCATCTCTAATATCTACACCGTAGATAGGCCCAACCCCCTTCCCCTCATACCGCTTCCGGCTCTACCCCTCCCACACCCCCACACACCCCCTCTCCTTCTCACCCCGCGCTTCCTTCAAGCTGCCCACCCCGGATCACTCCCCCTCCCCAAGCACCACTCTCGCGCCACTCAATATAGCGCTCACCCTCTACCCCCAGACCCCCTTGACCAAACAAAGACAGTAACAACAACAGCCATGCCAGCAGCCCGGCTTGTCAGAAACGATTTTGGCCAGAAAGAGCTATCGTTAACACTCTTACTTACGCTGTTCTCGCTGGCAACGACTTATGCGAGACCAGAGCTGCCTGGTTTAAATGGACTCCGGAGAGACACGGACGATCGCTCGAAAAGCGGGCAGGAGATAGCGAGGACGGGGGGGGGGGGGGGGCTGCTAAGTTACCCCGGATCTGAGTTAAGACTAGGAGGGAGAGAGAAAAAAGCAGGGCGAAGATAGTCGTATGACCATAAGGGGGGGGGGGGGGGGGGGTGCTCATGTCATGCATGGCCGTATATAGTCGTATGATCATAGACCCGTCGCATCCCTACAATGCCCGGGACGGAGTAAGTCGGGTTTTCACCGACCAGGCAGACATTGCTAGCACCAAGCGCGAAGCGCCCCGTGAGGTGTTGGGCGAGTCGCATGAAGGGTCAACTGCATCCCATCCTACTTAGAGCCGCTTGCGAGGCAGAACCTCTTGCGTACAGATTGGCAGTGTCCAGCGGGGGCTATGGGGCTGGCGATGTTCGATAGAGATGGTGCATTCTGGTGCATCTCTATCGGCCTTGACGAATGGTATGGCGTCACTGCAGGGGGGATGCCGACGCATGCTACGATAGAGGTGCACCATGCTTTTTGTGAGGGTACGATAGAGTTGTGGCACTCTATCGTAGCCTCAGAAAAATACATGGCGAGAGCTCCTCGCATGATGAACTCAATCTCTCTCACCGACAGCAGCAGCGTTTTGAGCCATAGTCCCAAAAAGAGTCGGGTCGGGTCGGGTCGGGTCGGGCCGGGTCGGGTCGGGCCGGGTCGGACCGGGTCGGGTCGGGCCGGGTCGGGTCGGGCCGGGTCGGACCGGGTCGGACCGGGTCGGACCGGTTCGAACCGGTTCGGACCGGGTCGGACCGGTTCGGACCGGGTCGGACCGGTTCGGACTGGGTCGGACCGGTTCGGACCGGTTCGGGTCGGTTCGGGTCGGGCCGGACCGGACCGGACCGGACCGGGTCGGGTCGGACCGGGTCGGGTCGGGTCGGGTCGGGTCGGGTCGGGTCGGGTCGGGTGACCCGAACCGACCGTCGAACCAATATGAGGTCCGGGCCTAACTGCTAAAAAGGTACCTGGACCTCCTGAGCTATACCAAACAGTTAGCGCCGAAGCGCGCCGACTACAGTAACTGTTTGTGTTACAGTAGTTGAGTGGCTTCACGGTTCTGCCATAGCGGTGTGCCAGGTAATGGTATGCGTGCATCTGGCCAAAAAGGTGATGTTGAGCGCGCGAGACCGCGGGAAGGCACCAACAACATAATGATAAGTATGGAAAAGAAGCACGCAACATAGGTACGTACGGTGTAGGGGCGCATCTGGGTGGTCACTTGCCTGCTACGGGTAGCACCTTATTTTTCCTTCTAGTAGGGGTAGCACCTAAGTCGATTGCCTTTTAGGGGTAGCGCCTTATTTTCCTTAGGCTCCTTACTTGAGGAGCTCTACCTGCCTCACAAGCAAGCTGTTTTTGAGGAACGCCAGATAAAGTGCAATCTCAAAACCCGCCTAGGTACTCGTATACCACGAATACTTTTGTAGAACACTAATAGTATATCTCAACGGTGTTGAGTTAATATATTTAGTCCCAAAAGGGCTATTGGTATCTCTGGTATAGCGCAGCACGAGTCCACCCGAAACTGTGACTTTGTTTCGAGGAAAATGGTACTCTTGACGGACGCGATGAACAATGCCAGCCATGGATATCGCAAAATACGGCTAAGATGTGATTCCAACGATAAAGCATGCCTTGTATTAGGCAGATGCCGTTTTGGGCAGTTCCTAACAGCTACTAATAGTAGTCATTAATAGTCAGTCATAATTGGTTTGGCCAAAATTTGACATCTTTATTGTTGTAAGAACGAATCTAAAAAAGCACCAGGTACTAATGTAGTAGAGGTATGTACCAACGGCGATGATGGTGGAGGCGAACGCTTATCGCCGGCTTCACAAACAGGTGCCAGGGACCCTCCATCCCCCCCCCCCCCGCACATTGTGGGAGTAAAAATAGCCGTTGTTTGTCGAGACATTGGCCGATCAGTTGTGCCGGGACCTTCTGGCAGAGGCATGGAGGTGACTGTGGCCAGGGGATAGTCAGCCGTGGGGGTTTCCACGTGCTTGTCACTTTTTAGGCAGTGGCGGAGCCACCACCGGGTGCATGCATGCGTCCATGCCGATGCACCCGGACCAGCAGAATCGTTCGAGCATGCGCAACGTGCGCGTGGTGCCACGGTGGCAAGAGGCCACCGAATGGCAAAAGCTTGCATTTCCTCCAAGGTCGCCATTAATTAGTTTACGTCCATGTCGCCTCGACTCTGGGATAATAATAAAGCTATTTTGTTTTGCAAAAAACAGAATGGTAGCATTCTGACGACTTAGGGTTAAGGAAGTTTGCATAGGTCATCCAGAAAATAGGTTTGCCGAAAAGTGGTACCATAGACCCCTATCATGATATACATACAGTAGTAGCCCGCGTCCTTATATTATGTCGTGATCTATAATATTATTGTTGATGATCTACATCATAACCGATTCCCATTTGACGATCTAGGTCTTCATTCTGAGGGCATGTATATTCCTGCTCTGTATGATCTACAATAAGCTCGTCATTCACGTGGCCGCGTGAGAGCCGTGGTACGCTCTGCATGCTGATCTAGCTAGGACAGCAGGCCTCCTCTGAGTTGGATCTGTACTTCACAGATCTTCTTGCGCAACATCTATCAATGGTTAAGTCAGCGACCGTAAAATTCCCGAAAAATTCCCGGAAATTTCCTACCGGGGGTGAAGAGTAAATTATACTTACATCCCATAATATCGACAGGCCATGGTTTACGTAAGTTAGTAGTAAGTATTAATAGTAGAGACCGACACAGCAGCGTATATATGTATGTGTGTTGCACAGGTCGTCATCTATCTCTCCGACGGACGTGATATATACTATGCGCTCTTCTGACACATCACTGCATCAAATATCACGCCGAAACGCGGATAAAAAAAATATCGCCGGAATTGCCCCGGCTAGCGGTGGACACATTAATACATACATATTATACATATTATACATATTATACATATGTAGACTTACGTCATCAGGACATCGGAACGCCACACAACGCCAGAACAAAGCCCGGGGGAAGATTATATGGCCTTACCTCTTGTAGCACTTTAGCGCTGTAATACCTGACCTGGTAAATTTTGGCTCTAACTACCACGGGACAACATCCATTATTATATTATTATACTATTAATATTATATTCACCAACCAACCACAAACAGCAGCACCAACATCACTCAAGTCAGCAGTGTTAAAACATCCACCCCGAATACTATTCTGTACCCTATATAGAACGAAAGCATACGACGATTAGAACAAGCGTAGAATATTATTATGCTGAAAACCAGGTACGTTATACTCGTACGGTATATTGCTTGAAACAAAAAAGAGCTTCACCGAAAACACATGAGGAGATATAAAACCCGTAAGTACGCGCGATCGAAGTATTACACTCAGCTAGCAAAGATGAACTTCGACGAAATCCTCGAGCTCACAGCTGTTGTTTTTTTTAATTTTTTAATATATATATTCGAACAAGATATCGCGGCGGGTATAATGGGGACATATATTCGAACCTATTAATAGTAGGCATTAACACGTAACTCCATTACCATATAATATACTGGTATCAATAATGCTATTACGGGGGACCATACATACATACTAAATACATACTAAATACATACTAAATACATACTAAATACATGCTAAATATGTAAGGACATACGGTATTGACAAAAAACAGTAGATTTCCCTATGTTTACTAACACTATTTATTTGGTCCTATTTACTAGTATTTACTAGTATTTACTGTAGTATTCTTGTACGCTTTCAACGATCATTTAAAGTAAGTATTGGATTAGTTGAGGCCTCCTGCCCCGAAGCAGGAGGGCCTCGCCCGGGATAAATCACCCCCGTGCTGAGTGCATACTCAGCGCGGTGGCGATCCCGGCCGTTGAAAACTACAAACGCAGAAACTACTGTTAAGTACCTGTCAGCTGGGCGGGTGGGATGGTCAGAATTGTTTATCAAAAGCCTCGATGGTTTGGCTTTTGGTCGCCTTTGAAGAGAATGATCTCGTGTGCTACACCATGACCCAGTAGTTTCGGTTTCTAAAAGTGGAACCACATCCCTACGATCACGTAGTTCCATTTGGTTGACTCCCGATTTTACTGTAGTATTCTTGTACGCTTTCAACGATCATTTAAAGTAAGTATTGGATTAGTTGAGGCCTCCTGCCCCAAACAGTGGTCCTACCCATACTTCCTTGGGCTCTTCAACTATCCGTTGACCATTTGGCTGGGGTTAGATAACTATTTCCTGTCCAGTGTATCACCCAAACTTACAGTACAACTTCTCTACCGCGGAGTGTACGCGGAAAAGCCTTCATGAAAGGCTGGGCAGTGGTAAATCGATGACTGCCGCGGAGTCAATGTCCCGCCGCCGTCTGGAAGCATCGGTCGTGTTTTAGATATATAGGACACCACCGTCAAGACCTACTCGTGGTCGCCCTTATACACTTCCATGACACTTCGTCCGTCTTCAAGCTCCTGATCCTCATGATATCGGCTACAGCCGTACCCGCTACAGATCTACCCGTGTAACGAAATTTGAACGGCCCAAACACCGAGCCCCGCTGGAACGGGCGTCTAAGCGCCACATCGGGTCGGTAACAGAGACAATCGTGTCAACTGTCAGGCGTAGACGATCTACAGTAAATCTTATGCATCACAGAAACGCGAGTTTGTGATTTTGCTGTCGTTTGAAATAGCACGACGGTGTCAAAGGAAATGTGACCGGCGTCAATCGTCTGTACGCGGGGTGGCTATGTAGGGCCTATCACTCATCCCACGGAAGGGGCTTGACTAGATTATAGTATAGGCGCCTTATGGTGTGACCGGTTCAGCTTCTCAAGCGAGTAACCACCGGTTAGAGTGCTCACTGTGGTCGCGCATTTTAGTTTTAGAACTAGCTCCTATATAGTCTAATCAGTATAATCGAGTGTTGGTTGGGTTGCACGAACAACTTTTGCGAAGGTACGATTCGGGTGCATTCGATGATATTAAGATCCTCACGTGAGGAGCTAAACAAATAACAATAAAAATAAAATACTTAATATGCCACCACCCCTGAAAAGTATTGCACCTTGTGTCAAGCGGCTGACGGGGGGCACGGCCACGTCACGGTATCAACCAACTCTGGGGCACCTGCTGTTCCAGGTTGGCGTGTCAGCCAAAGAGTTACATCAACGGTGGATCACGGGATAACGACCCTCACAGTCACATCCATACAATAGCCGTGACAGCGAATATTACGCATCCTCAGCGAGCTGTCGGAGGGTAGCCTCATCACAAATATTCCATGTGTGTAGACCGACGAATAACTTGATCCGAAGGACTTGGAAGGGGAAAGTGGTTTACGGAATATCAATCGGCCGACGGCGTAGTCATAGCAGCAATACGTCAACCGCAGGCGGCTGGAAAGCGAGCAACGGCATATAGGCGACCCGGGTGGAAAGCGATGAGCGGTGTAGCAACCACAGATATGACCCAGTCATGTCCGCAAAACACAAACACAAACACATAAACAAACTCAAACGCGAGCAGTATTTACTAGTATTTACTAGTATTTACTAGTATTTACTAGTATTTACTAGTATTTACTAGTATTTACTAGTATTTACTATGCCCCCCCACTGTAATAGGCCCACCCAGAACTATTATATATAATAATACCAGGTATACCCGGTTGTAGGTGTTAATATATACCAGGTATATATATATATATTATACACATATATATAGTCGTATAATTATATTAGTCGGAAGTTCTCGTAGTCGTGCGCAAATAATCGAGTGTACTCTGTACGTGCATTGGACTTCTTTTTTTGGTTTCCTTTATGGTTTGTTTCTTCTTCTACTGGAAGTTCTTGCTGTTTACCTGGTATGCGCAGTGAGTGGTGTGTGCGCCCAGACTCCACATACTACGATGGATGGTATACTTACTACGTGTCATCTGCGTCTGTTTATTATGGTGCAACATTATTGTCGGAAGTCAAACCCAATAAATACAGCGCTAACCAAGGGTGTAAAAAAAAAAGAGAAAACGTCACCACACTTGTAGGAAGGTCAGAATGAAAAACAAAACGGATCGCTGTGATCACAGGACGAAATGAGCGAAAACCATTTTTTTTTCGTTTTTTGTTCCCTTTTTTTTACTTGGTTTTAGAGACCCCCCCTATTTTTTTTTCGCTGTGGGGGGGGGGGGGTGGGGGGGGGTGTACTCATGTTGTGCACGGCCGTAGTCATATGACCATAGACCCTCGCATCCCTACAATGCCGGGACGGAGCGCGTTGGGTTTTCACCAACCAGGCAGACATTGCTTGCACCAAGCGCGAAACGCCGTGAGGTATTGGGCGAGTCGCATGGAGGGTGAGCTGCATCCTGCTAAGAACCGCCTCTGAGGCGGACTTGCATATGGACGACAGCTTCAATGAGTTAATTTAATTTCTGGTGTGGCCACTTCCGGAGACAGCAATGGGTTTTACTATGTAACTGCCTCGCGGACGCCTTACCATATTGGGGGGGGTAATTAAAAAAAAATTGTACTTATTGTTTCTGGGATCACAACGGTCCGGTTCTTCCCTCCAATATAGGGGGGGGGGTAGTGGGGTATCTGGGATTCAGATCCGCGCATACCCTTGCGCTAACTAACAATACGGCAGCAGCAGTGGTGCTATACCGTACTACTAATATAACACTGCTCCTACTACTACTACTACTACTACTACTACTACTACTACTACTACTACTACTACTACTACTACTACTACTACTACTACTACCACTACTACTACTATTAATACTACTACTACTACTGCTACTACTGCTACTACTACTACTACCACTACTACTACTATTAATACTACTACTATACCTGGTATATAATAGCCTGGTGGGCCAATATTATGGTGCTGATTTATTACAGTACGATGGGAAGGCCAGACTCTAACTAAGTACATGCCACTATGTCCGGAAATATAATGAACGTTTATATATTAATGTTCAATACAACCGGTTCTTCTATTTCGGGATACAGTGGTATTTTGGTAGGCCGGTCTGCGGAGTTCGGAGGGTATTTTACACCGACACTCTCATTATAATCTATTATATAATAGTTGTATAGCGTCAAGTTCGTTGTTAACATAGATAGATAGTCACGCAGGTTTGGGTTTACACTGCTGTTGGGGAAGCTTTCGTTTTGTTGACTGCGTCTCGGCCCTGAACACCCACCTATTCTACTCATCTTTATATATATATATGCATCTCTGAAATGTTGGACGAGGAGACTATCAATAGTAGCTATTTATACATATTATATGCTCTACGAACCATATTATGCTCTTCGTACTATTAATAGCGATACAGTAGTAGCGCAGGTATTCACACATAATATTTCCCGGCACAGTAACAGCAATAATAAATGATATCATCACGGGGCCGGGGGGGGGGGTTACGCACCTACTACTACTACGCGTAGTACTGCCTGTAACCCTGGGTTTTTTGTTCAGAAGATCGCCGAGTGAAAACACAACAACACTCCTTTCGAGTTGATGAGGGAGCTGGAAACAGCTGGCTGGAAATAATGATATCTATCGTACATCCACTCTTCGGAGAAAGGTTGCTATTTCGCTTGCCATCTGAAACATTTTACCAGTATCATACAATGGTTGGTTGTTTCCCTCGCCATCGCAATCAATCAATCAACCAATGCACGAGCAACAATGGTTGTTCTTTCGCTTTCCCTCCGAAACACTTGTACGTTATATGCACCGGTACAATCAACAATTATAAATTATTATTATTATCTTTGCCATTATATTGTTATTTTTGTACTTGCCATCTGAAACGCTATTAATAGCTAGCGTGCAATCAGCGATGGTTGATATTTCGCTGGCCATCTGAATGAAGCATTATAGCCACATCGCACATCCCATCATCCATGTTTCAGCCCAAAAAATATCCGCGCATTTTTACGAGAGTATGCCATCACAATATATACAATATATGGACCGAACCCTTAATTCCCCCTAATTACTGATTACTATTAATAATTACCCCTCCGTAACACCCGCGAGGACAGTTCCGACAATGTGCAGTATGATGACATTGAGCTTCAATGTTGATATCCCATAAACACATACCCACAAGGAAGAAGAAAAGCACAGGAGAAACAAAAATAGGGAACCAATCACTCTACACAGACAGACAGTGTCACGTAGTCTACCTCCATTTTCAGCACCTATCGTACAGTAATTCCGGCGATGCTCTGCAAATAATCGTGTGGTATTATCGAGGCTGTGTTTTTTTTGTTCGTACTTCCGGAGATGCTCTGTAGGACAGTGGTGTGGTATAATGGCTGTCCTGTGTTGGGATACGAACATACTGGTAAAAATGAAGGAGCCTGTGCGCTATCGACATGCAAAAATAGTGTCCGCTACTAATAAGTGCATGCAACATAATAATAAGCCGTAGTGGCTGTGTTCGAAAACATGTTACACCACCACCACCAGGTTACACCGAGAATGTTTGAGTAACGGGATGATAGTTTGTTGCATACAGTAGTCCAAAGGAGAGAGTTCACCAGCTTTTTTTAGGAAGTTCAGGAGTTTTGCAACTACAAAAAAAGTCGTACAGCAGTAGTAAAAGTTCATGAACGAACGGGGTCATCAAGACGAGAGGAACACTATAAATACTACTATTAATACTGGTGTCCAGAGTGTGTCTACACACGCCCATCCATCCATGTATGGTATGTCCTCACTCTACCCTCGCACGCTCACTCACAACCATGCATGGTGATGCATGCTGCGACAGAGTTTCACCCGTTTTTTTTCTGATCTCCTCACTCGAGGAGCTCCATAACCCACCACAAAACACAATGCAATTCGGAGGAAACGAAAAGTGCTACGTACCCGATGGGTGATCCCACAACCAAAGTATACTGCGAAAAATATCGCAACGCAATAATGTGGGTGTGGCTGACGATTTGGGGGGTTAGGGCCCATATTAACGAGTACAAAATAAATTCAATATGGAAAAAATAAAATTCAAATACGCTTTTCATTGGTCAACACACGCACCAGCACCAAAGATTAGGATCTTGGGGTATAATCTTGGGTGGTGGTGCGGGTTCTGACCAATAAAAGGCGGATTTGATTTTTTTTTTTTTCCACATTGAATTATATTTTTCTTCGTTAAAACGGGCCCTTAAGGAGCTCAAGAATTCAGAAACAAAATCAGCCAAAACCTGCCACCTCTATCATAGCTCATCGTACTACGTAGTTATAGTGATACAATTATGGTAAAGGTGTGCCATGTTTTTGCCTTATAAGGGTGGTGACTTGAGGAGCTCTATACCTCGCTCAACACTTTTGTATTATATACATGTTTCGGAGGAAAATACTAAAAAAGTGCTATCGTACCCGATGCGCAACCCCATAATAGTATGGCCTCAGTATAGAAAACGAGAAAAACATTGCAACACAAGAATGAAATGCCAACCATTTTGGGCTAGTAAGGAGTCTCCCGTCATCCAGAAAACGTTGAAGACAGAAACTGCCACCTCGTATATATGTATATATAGCACGCGTCGAATACGTAGTGATACATAGGCGTTTTCTTGCCCAGAGAACGGCCCTTTCAATGCCATCAACAAGCAGCCGCTCATTCATCCATCCAGCAGTGGAGTTCGACGCTCTTTTACCAGGATCGTAGTATACATGTAGCGTATGTATGTATGATAGGCACTCACTCGCTTCATTCAACACCATCATCACCATAATAATAGATAGGGTAAAAGGGTGCACCATGTTACAGATTTTTGCCTCCTGAGGGTGGTGCCATATTGAGGAGCTCTATACTATTAATAATAGTAAGGCAAAACCTGCCAGTGGGTTTGGAGGGAAACGAAAGTGATACCCGATGAAACACCCCCATGCGACCTTAATAAGTATACAAAATGGAAAAACAAGATATTGCCACACAACAATAATGGAATCCCGGCGATTATGGGGGTTAACCCTTATAGGACTGGAGTCCCGTTTTGGGGACAAATTACTTAGAATTAGAGTGGTTCGTCCCCAAAACGGGACTGCAGTCCTAAGAGGTCCCCCGTAATAGTATTAAGGGCAAGGAGCATAGTAAATAGGACCTACGGTATACACAAATACCTATATATTTTCCAGTTTTTCCTAACAATAGTTGGTCCTATTTATCATGGCCCTCCGTGATATTAATAGTAGTGGTACGGTATTGATAGCGCTACGATTAAAAGTCGGCAAGTCCCGCCTACACTAAAAGCTACATATATTGCCCACTACAGATAAGAGCAATGTATCCTTAACCCTTATAGGACTGGAGTCCCGTTTTGGGGACAAATTACTTAGAATTAGAGTCGTGTGTCCCCAAAACGGGACTGCAGTGCTAAAGGGGTTAAGAAGCCCCGTCTCATTCCGAAAACATTTTAGCCAAGAAACTGCCTCCTCTATTGTGGTACAGTATACACGATGGGAGTGGGGTTCTGGCAATCCCTTGAGGAGCTCTATCTACTAACTACTACTATTGTCTCTCCATAAAAACTGGCTTCGAGGAGGGGGGGCGACAAAAAGGACGCTCAATTAACCTCTCGGCTTGTTATCGGATAGAGGTATTGTTCGAAACATACTATTGTGAAGCACTAATGCCATTCCAACGGTACTATTGTTAGTATCCATTGGGTGAAGGAGCCCGGTCAGTCTCACAAGCATTTGCCTGCTATGGCAACATAGGGATAAACTCTATCGTAGCAAGCCTCAACAGTCAGTAATAGTCAGTAATAGTCAGTAGTAGTCAGTAATAGTCAGTAATAGTCAGTAATAGTCAGTAATAGTCAGTAATAGTCAGTAAAAGTCAGTAATAGTCAGTAATAGTCAGTAATAGTCAGTAATAGTCAGTAAAAATCAGTAATAGTCAGTAATAGTCAGTAATAGTCAGTAATAGTCAGTAATAGTCAGTAATAGTCAGTAATAGTCAGTAATAGTCAGTAAGAGTCAGTAAGAGTCAGTAATAGTCAGTCCTACTTATTTGTTTTGTCAAAAAGTGCTACTACCACCCGTATCGCAGCACGCCTCGAAAACATACAGAACACCCTCCAACATCCCACCTAAATCAATGGCCAGCCACAATCGGCCAGTTGTGTAGGTACATGAGACACTGACATACTACTACTAGTAACTGTAGGGAATGAGGAGAAAAGCGAGCGCAAACGAGTGGGGAGTGGGGTTTATACCAGCGAGCGTGAGGAGGCTGTTTACATAGGGATGGGGGTGGGGGGGGTGCTCCCACCAGGTCCACACGGTAGGGGGGGATATCATACCCCATACCTTCATTTTCACTGCACCATGTTTGTTAGGCCACTACTGCAGTACGGGGGACTATAATACATAGGACCAGATATTGTTATTTAATAGTACAAGTAGGGGAGATATATCACTTGTTTTTAGTGTACCGTAAGTCCTATATTATTTTCCATCTTTCGCTCAATTAATTAATTATACCCCCCCCAAGTTCTTAGCAGGATGCAGCTCACCCTCCATGCGACTCGCCCAATACCTCACGGCGTTTCGCGCTTGGTGCAAGCAATGTCTGCCTGGTTGGTGAAAACCCAACGCGCTCCGTCCCGGCATTGTAGGGATGCGAGGGTCTATGGTCATATGACTACGGCCGTGCACAACATGAGNCCTACCTCGTATATACTTATTATTTTTACTGAAAATATTTGGTCCTATTTACTAATGTTTGCTATGCCCCCCCGTAATTGTACCCAACTTTGTATTTTGTATTAGTTTTTTTCACACAAAAACCTATATATTTCCTTATTTTGACTAACAACATTTGGTCCTATTTACTAGGGCCCCGCGTAATAGTATCACAATTTTGTATGCGCGCAATTTTGACAATTTTTGTTAATAATGTTGCATGCGCGCCCCGCCCCCTCTGTTCCGTCGTTTTTTTTGGTCGTAGATCCTGGAAGACAGGTTGAGCGATAAAAAGGAGGCTTTGCTGGAGAAAGAGCTAGTGCTGGAAGAGGTCGTATCTCTCACCAAAAAACTCCGGAAGCACGCCACCGACGGTCGAGCTGAAGCCCTACAGCTTTCGAAAAAGGTTGGGTTTATTTTTATTATTATTATTGTTATCTTTGCCATCCTTAACAATGTGCAGCAGCATGAGCTTCAACGTTGATCACTCATAACATTCCCGAAAGCAGAAAACCAAGGAAACAAAGCAAACCTAGGCGCAAAGTCTGACTCCCTTCTTATTGTTCACGAGGTACTTTGTTTTGACTGTCACGGGGGACCATGGTAAATAGGACCAGATATTGTTAGTAAAAAATTGTAATTATATAGGTTTTTGTGTGTACCGTAGGTTCTATTTACTATGGTCCCCGTAATAGTAACGGTTCTTAGTCGGGAGATCCCGCCGACTCACAGCTGTAACTATTTATATGCCGCAATAGTATTGTTTCTTCCATTTTCCTGGGGATGTTCATGAGTGATACAGCAGTATTGATGCGCCGTTGAAGCGCATGCTGCACACCAAAATATTATATGTTCATTAATAAGAGACATGCCAAGCAAGGCAAAACGTGCGCACTGCTGTCAAGGGCAATAAAAAAGACCGAGTGTCCCAAAACTAAAACCTATATTATAGCAGTTTGGTGTTAGTCAAGGCCGGCCAAGGGCAAACACACAGCAGTTGCTGTCTGTCGAGGGGTGAACGTACTGTCTCCCGTCTCCTGTCTCCTATTCCGGGTGACCACATACCTCGTATTAATAGTAATAGTAAATAGGACCAAATATTGTCAGTAAAACTGGGTAAATATATAGGTTTTTGTGTCCTATTTACTAGTATTTACTATGGTCCCCCGAAATAACCTATTTGTGCCGCACCCTCTCTGACGACGCGTGCTAAGATAGAGGTATATGGTATACCTTTTTTTGGCTGAAATCGTTTTTGAATGGCGGGGCTCCTTAACCCAAATTCGTCGGTCTTTCAGTCTTGTGCTCCGATTTTGTTCATTTTATACTTAGAGCATGGATATTGCGCATCGGGTATGTATAACTTTTGCAGCAGCCGTAAATCTGTCCGCGCAGGCGAACTTCTCAGACGTGCCCGCATAAAATGATGCTGTTTCTACTGAGGTAGGGTTTGGTCACGAAACCCTAAGGTGTTCGTTCCGGACGGTGAGCATATTCTTGGCTTCGACTGACGGCGGCCACTACCCCGACCCGGAACTCTAACTCTAACCCTGACCCTAACGAGAGGCATGCCTGGTTGGTGTGCCACCTGGTCGTTGTGCTTGGAAAGGCTCTATTTTCAATGCGGGTACACCTAAGGAAGTTCACCCGCGCGGGCAGATTTACGCGCGAACTTTTGTTGTCCTCCAAAATCAGTTTTTAGACTACTGTATAGAGGTATAGAGCTCCTCAAGCGACCACCCTCAAAACCAAAAACATGGCCTGTATACAGGTGCACCTCTACCGTAGCATACGTCTGGCCCGTGCCCGCCGCCTGTTAAGCCACCTTAAGCCACCTGTCAAGGGTGTGTGTGCAACAAGTACACCTTCATTCGTACGTATTCGTTTTTGCATTACCCGTTTGCTTGTGTGTATATCACACGCACGCCTGGCTTAGCTCTACGATCTACGTACTGCAGCACATTCAGGGAGTATATCGCCTATATATGTGACCTCCCCCGAGTGCCACAGCTGTCAGATGCTGTTCGCCTCAAAACCCGTAGTGTTCGCGCGATCGAAGCATATACTCGTATCACGCACAGCTTTTGCCATGATGAGTTTCGACAAAATTCTCGATCTCACAGCTGTCGTTTTGTTTTTATTTTTTTTCATAATGTGGAGATCTCGTCACGTGCGGAGCCTCGGTTAAACATTCCCATAGGTCAAAAACGTTTGGGCCAAAAATGCCCCCCCCTACCACACTGTAGAGGTACCGCACTGTAGATGCACCGCACTGTAGAGGTACCGCACGGTAAAATTCTCGCACGGTAGAGGCAACGCACTGTAGAGGTACCGCACTGTAGATGCACCGCACTGTAGAGGAACCACACTCTAGAAGTACCGCACTGTAAAGGCATGGCTCGACAGGAGAGGGTGGGTGGGGGGGTGTACTCAATGTCAGACATGGCCGTAGTCGTGAGACCGTAGACCCTCGCACCCCTCTACAATGCCGGGCCAGAGCACGTAGCGTTTTCGCCGACCAGACAGACATTACTAGTACCAAGCGGAGTTAAGGTGGATGGAGCGATCAGCGGGTCGAATGAAGGGTGAGCTACATCCTACTAAGAACCGCTTGTGAGACGGACTTTGGCACCTGGTACGTACTCTCTCGTGACTGCAACATATGAGCGCATCTTGGTTTAAGAGATGCTTACTTTACGCTCGGGGCGGACGGGAGGGCGATGGAGTTGGAGGCGGCGCGCGGTGAAGTGAGCGGTGGAAGGGCTTGTGTGGGCCGATGGTGGATCCCAGTCCGGTCGGTCATGGGTCGGGTCGGTCGGTCGGTCCGTCTGTCTGTCTGTCTGTCTTGTCTTTCGGTCGGCCGCTGGCGGCCAATATCGATCTCATACGGGTGGGCGCGTCGTGGTCGGTGGGTCGGTCGGTCGGTTCCGTCGGTCGGTCGGTCGGTCGGTCGGTCGGTCGGTTGGTCGGTTGGTCGATCGGTCGGTAGGTCGGTCGGTCGGTTGGTTGGTGGGTCGGTCGGTCGGTCGGTCGCTTCTGTCATCTCGAACAGGATCCCTCCTTTTTGGCGCCCGTATAATCCAGAAGATCTCTCGTGTGAGTTCAAATCCCTACGTAGCATCATGTGCGCGTTGATATAATTTGATCGGGCGAGCGACGCAGCTTTCATATTCAGATGAAGGGGTGTGTACCCTTCCAGCCACCTCGATCGTGCTGGCTAGAAGGGAGATAGCCTGCTATGGATAGCCTGCTATGAAGAGCCTGCTCCGTCGGCGCCGTGGCTGAGTAGGCCGTGGTATAGGATCGCCGAGAAAATCATACCAGGTACACACGTAAACCGTACACTGCAATCAAGACGATAATATCACACACACATATCATCGGATTGATGTTTTCGACAACAGTGAGGGTGCACGCCGAGCGATTTGGAGGCGCGTGGTATATACGATGGAGGTACTGTGCCGTTTTTGGGCTGAAATATTTTCCGGATGGCGGGGCCTCCTTGACCCAAAACCGTCTGAATTTTGGTTCTTGTGATGCAAATGTTTTCGTTGCATACCTGGTTCACACTTCCTAATATACGAGAGCTGGGGGGCGGGGCGCGGGGGGGTGTTGCGACCGACAACGGGGACAAGAGACCAGGAGGGGAGAGGGGGGGGGGTGGTGGTAACAATAATAGCAAGGAATGACACAGTGTTATTGCCGGGAACCTCATCTATTTGACACTTCACACACAACAGGCAGGACTCACACAGAGAAGTTCATCGAATAGGCCGTGATGGATGGTGAAGTGCAGGGGCGGGGGGATTGCCCTAATTTCTTGCCTGTCTAGATCATTTTTCCTATTGATCTCGCACATCCCTTTCGAGACGGAGCAGGGGGGGGGGGGGTGTGCGGCGGAGAAGGAGCAGCTTGTTTTGGTTCACATAATGGAGAGGATATACGAAGTATATATACACATATATATACATATACTTCAGTATATACTGAATACTTCGTATATATATATTGGGCGAACGTTGACCGGCATCGCCTCTGCAACGGTCCTAGGAGGCGAATTAGGGGGCGATGGGTAGGCTGAAGGTCAAGTAATAATGGTATAGACCGCTCGTCGAGGGTGTAGATTGGAGACCGCGGAGCTGGTACTAATAGTGAAGAGTTGCACGAAGAGTGTGTGTTGATTGTGCTAAATAATACGACGGAGATGGCCTATTTTATAGTAGGGAGTTCCATATATCGATAAGGCATTATGTGTAAGGGAGACATCTGCATGGAGCGGCGGATATATTGCGGGTGGATGGGATGTTTCTTGTCTGGCAGCTTGCTGGATTATGTCCTTTGATGCTTCGGCACCCTCCTCAACACCAAGTCCCCCACCCTGAACCCAGACATCTCCGAAAGAGTGACGCAACGACCAGCGACGCGAGCCACCCGACGGTTGGGAGCGGCGCCAGACCTCGAGGAGGTGGAACGGGCAACGAAAGGCCTGCAGAACTGGAAGGCACCCGGCTATGACTCCCTCCCTGCCGAGTTGCTCAAGATCGATGACGACGAACCCGTCGTCCTGGAGCGCCTGCATGCCATCCTCGTCGACGTTTGGAACGGAGGAGAGATCCCGCAAGAGTGGAAGGATGCAACCCATCAAAGTTCTGTACAAGAAGGGCGACCGTTCCTACTGCAACAACTTCAGGGGGATCTCGCTGTTATCGTACGTAGGCAAGGTCCCCACCAAACTCATTACCAACCGCCTAAGCGCCTTCTGCGAAGCCAACAACATCCTCCCGGAGGAACAGTGCGGCTTCCGACCTGGTCGATCCACAGTATGCATGCTGTTCGTCGTGCGCCGACTCCAGGAACTAGGGCGGAGAAAGATAATACCGCTCTACATGTGCTTCGTCGACCTACAGAAGGCCTATGACTCGATGGACCGAGAGCTGCTGTGGAAGGTGCTGGCCAGGGCCGGGATTCCTGCCGAGAGGATCGTCGTCATCCGCCAATCCCACGACGGAATGCGGGCCCGGGTGCGCATGGACGATGGAGAACTGTCGGACTGGTTCCTGGTCACGCAGGGCTTGCGACAAGGGTGTGTGCTGTCCCCACTTCTGTTCAACGTTTTCTTCGCCGCGGCCCTAGAGGTAGTTATCGTACGATTCAGCGAGGACGATGGTATCATGCAGAACCTAGTGCTCCTGAAGGAGGAGACGGGAGCGGGGACGGAGACACCACTCGACCGCGTACGGAGGGCGGTGTGGGGGATTCTGTATACCGATGACGCCGGCGTTGTATCGAGGTCCGCCGACGGACTGGCGAGGATGATGATCATTATGTGTTCGGGGAGTTCGGGCTGACGGTGTCGGAAAAGAAGACGGAGACTCTCCTGGTGCGCGTAAAGGAGAAGCAGCCAACACCGTCCCTGCCACCGCTGATAATCGAAGCAGCGGGGCAGAGATACACCCAAACCCTCGAGTTCCGGTACCTGGGCGGCCTCGTCAACGAACCTGGCGACCTCACCCGGGAGATCAACTTCAGGAGCAGAGCAGGGTCGGCGTGCGTCCGGAGGTATGGGCCGGAGCTCTTCGATAGGCCGGGAACACCGTTTCGACTCAAGGCCCGCCTCCTTCAAGCGGAGGCGATGGAGGCACTGCTGTACGGTTGCATGACATGGGCCCCACGTCGCGACCACTACCGACTGCTGCGGACGATACACCACCGGCTGCTGCTGCGAGTTATTGGGTACCAGCGCAAGCAAGGCACCTACCGGCAGCTGCCTTACGCCCAGGCCCTGAAGAGGGTCAGGTCGGGTGCCAGAGAGTGGAAGCCACTGTCCGGCAGCGGCGCCTGCTGTTCGCGGGGGCCGTGGCGAGGCAGCCAGACGGTCGACTCCCTAAACGACTGATGTTCGGGGAGCTGGTGGGGGGGAAGGACCCGGGCGCGGGGTGCCCGGAGCGGAACTGGCAGACGTGCCTGAAGGACGACTTCAAGGCGTTCGGAGCTACGCACGGCTCTACGGACGACGAGAGATGTGTCTTCGGAGTCCCGAATTCAGTTTACACCGAAGCAGTGAAGGTGAAGGGAGGAAGGCAGGGGTATAAGGGAGTGCTGCAGGGAGCTGAGAGGTTTATGACCTCCTGGCACAAGGACGAAGAGGAGGCTAGCCGAAAACGAGCGACCAAGCGAGACAAAGAGCGCAGCAATAATAAAGAGACAACAAAAACCAACGGGACGGGAGGGGTGCGGAAGAAGGACGAATCGGCGAGGGAAGAAAACAAGCGAGAAATGGCGGACCGAGTGGCGCGATATGTGCCCGATTGACTCCCCTGGACTATTTTTTGTTTTTTTCCCCTCCCCCCATCGCTGCACCATTGCACCACTCCCTCGGGATGACGCGTCTGTGCTATCTCTGTGGTCTTGTTTGTTTGAGTGTTTGCTTGTACTTTTGACTTGTCTCTTTGTCTTTGTCTTTGTCTTTTTCCCTTCGCTGTTTTTTTTTACCTTTTGTTGTTACTACACTGCTCGCAGGCCGGGGGTACATCAGTAGCACGGGACCATAGTTCCCTTCCCCCGTATCATGTCTGTGTTTGTAATAGGGGTGGAGGACTCGATTTGTTTGCCTGACCGGCGTGAATCCGGCACGGAACACCCCGGCATTATAGGGGCACCAAGATAGAATCAGGGGGCGTATACCCCCGATTGGTGATGTTGACCTTTCCAGTTGTATTTTTACCTTCACATATCGTGTAGAGGGAAGCGGAGGGCTCCAGACTATCTATCTTTGACTGGCTTTGATCGCTTTGCGGACCCTTCGGGTTCCACTTTTATTTCAGTATACCTTTTTCGGGTAAGTTAGCCTGTGACCACGGGAATCGACCGCGTCAAGTGTTGGATTAGTACGGACAGATGGAGGTGCTGGATAGAGAGACCGGCACGGCTTTTAATGTGAAGACAACAACAACAACAATGCTTCGTCATGAGCTGTCACTCGAGAGCTCGATAACAATACAAGATAAGAGTTTATGTGTTACTGCTGTCTTGAGTCACCACGATGCGTTCCCCTGCCAACTACGTACACCTTTAGAGATCGATCAACAGTGTGCTTAAAGTACCACATCACACGGGTGATAATATACCACGCCACCACCTTGGCTGAGTTTTCAAGCCTACTTTTCTGCCAACGAAGGCGGACACACACACAATGGAACACATCTCTCGTCGAAACCTTTCCATTCACGTATCGCTCGGCATTTTTCCTCTCTCCCCGTCGTCCAGAATTTCGTACGCGAAGGTGTGTTATCTTATCGGCCCGTGTTTTACGGTGCAGTAGGTGTCCCCCAGTATGGCGGTGGTGTTCCAGATCAATATGACCGCCTTATAGAGGGAAGCCGCCTTATTCATTCTACGTCATGAGTGCAATTCCACAGTAGCGCCAAGCGATTTCGACCGCCTTGTATCGGGATACCGCCTTGTATCAGCATACTGCCGTATTGGGGGGATCCCCCTCCTGTATGACCTAACCATGTTAGTGATAGGTACTTCGCTACAGCAGTAGCCAGTAGCCTACCGAGTCGCTGATCGGTAACATAGTCGTCTATAAGTCAGAGCGCAGTAGCACGGTCTATCCACGTACGTACCACAACAGGATATACTTGATATAAGAGTGGTATTGTTTGGTACTAAAAATACACGTAAGAAGAACGCTCCAAGAAAATTCTCCTGGTAGTCGTTCGTCGTAGTTCGGCGCAATAGCAATAAGTAACGCTCACGAGCACGCACCGAGAACGATCACGAGTACGAACCGAGAACGATCTCGAGCAAGCACCATCTGTATCGATGCTGGGAACGCTGCTAAGTATCGATACTGGGAACGTTGATGTAGCTCGGGCAGTACAATGGCCCGGGATTAGCCGTAGGGCGTGCGTCTTGCTGAGAGCTGACTGATGGTGGCACCCCCATCCTCACACTCTCTCTTCTCTCCTTTCTTCCTTTTTCTTAATCGGCCTGAAAGCGCCATTTCAACATCATCGATGTCTTTCTTCTGAGCGAAGCTCGCAAACGGACTTGCCTCACAGCAATCCAAGCGCTTACCTCTCGACTATCATCATAGTCGGCCACATTCCAACATTAACAGGTTATGAGCCTCGTTATCGCGCAAGCGCTGCGACTCTAGCTGCGGACACGACGACACGCGCCGTGAATCCGAGCTACGACGTACTACGAGTAACTCTGCAGCACTGGGAGATACGCCCAGGGCTGCTGCGAGCTTCATCTGCAGCACCACGGATCATCAGACTGGACTACTGACCAGGGCTGCTTGTAACCGGGACTGCTGTTTCCTCGGAAAGACCACCCAACGTGAGTGAGTGAGTGAATACCAGTACAAGCTACTGCTGTCTCGATAGATTGAAGACTATACTCCTTTATACTACGTTTTGGTTGCCCAAGAGAACGAGTCGCCTACTACTACGAGTACGAGTACGACTACTGCTGCTGTACACGGCGACAACAAAAGCCTCAAGATCGACCTCGAACTACGTACGACAACCGCGTCCAATACAACTGCTGCTGCTACTGCTGCTGTAGTTAAAGGACTGTTGTACGAACATTACGACGGATAGTGGTGTTAAACCCTCAAGATCGACCTCGAGCTACGTACGACACGTTCAACACAACTGCTTCGACTACTGTTGTTGTAGTAGTTCAAGGATTGCTGTACGTATTCCACAACGGACTGTGGAACGGAAATCTCGGACGCCGAGCGACTCCTTCTGCACGACATTACCAACCTCGCGATAACAACTACTGCACGGCTGTAGATTGTTGGGGGCTCTGTTTTTGCGTGCTTTAAAATTCGTGACGGACTACGGATTAATAAGTCTCGGACGCCGAGCGACTCCTGCACGACATCACCAACCCCGCGATAACAACTACTGCACGGCTGTAGATTGTTGGGGGCTCTGTTTTTGCGTGCTTAAAAATCCGTGACGGACTACGGATTAACAAGTCTCGGACGCCGAGCAATACGACACCAACCCCACGATACCAACTGCACCGCTGTAGGTAGGGGCTCTGTTGTGCGTATTTTAAGAATTCACGACGGACTGTGAATCGTAAGTCTCGGACGCCGAGCAATACGACACCAACCCCACGACACCAACTGCACTGCTGTAGGTAGGGGGCTCTGTTGTGCGTATCTTAGATTTCACGACGGACTGTGAATCGTAAAGCCTCGGATTCCGAGCAGTACGACATCAACTCCACGCAAGAAACTGCTGCCGCACTGCTGTAGTAGTTTGGAGCTCTGCTGTACGTATTCAAAACCGCGCATACAGCCCGAATTACTGCCTGTAGTTCGGCTGCTGCTCGTAATCATCCGCGCCGGATAGCGGATAACTGACGAGACTACTCTGCATCGAGTTCGACGAACTGAGCTGCTGTACGAGACATCCACGCCCAAGACGGTACTTTGGGCTGTACGTGGACACCGTCAAGTCAACGCTGCGTCTACGCATCAAGATCGACTTCTTCGAGATACTGTGCTAAGGAGGCCTGCTGTACATCAAGTTCGGCTTCAACTTCTTCCACCTACTGCTGCGCAAGACCGTTCTACGCTCGAGGGTACGACTTCGAGTACGAAAGGCTGCCAAGATGGAGGACTTTAACAGCAACAACAGCAACGTCGCCAACACCGTCAGGGGTCTCAAGATCTTCAGCGGCAGGGTGCCCTCGGAGTTCAAGGACTGGCGGAAACAAAACTGCTTGGTGCTTAGCATCAATCGCAGGGATGTATACGCCATTATGCAAGGGCAGCCCAGGCCGACCACGGCAACGGAGGGGTCAACAGGTAGATCTCTAGCGCAGCAACAGGAAGCGTATGACAGAGCGTCTCACGACCTCTACGCGATCCTTTTCATGGTGACGCAGAAACCGGCATCTCTCATCGTGCTCAAACACGAGGATGCAACCGGTACGAGCGGCGACGGGCGGAAGGCCTGGGAGGAGCTTCAAGAGAAGTACCTCAAGGTTACTGACGAGACAATCCGCGCCAAGACAGCAGAGCTGGTAGCAACCGCCATGAAAGCCGGAGAAGACCCGGACGACTACTTCACCGAGGCGACAATCAAGCGCGCCGAAGTGGAGGCTATGGGCGAGCCCATGACTGACCGGCGGTTTAAGGATATCGTCGTTCAAGGGTTTTCGCCGGAGTACGAAAGCATCAAGTTAATGATGTATCGTGATCCGACCTTTGATCTCGCCCAGATCCAGACGACAATGCGTCATCTGTACCTTGACAACCTGTCCCGCAGCAATGAGGCGAAGGGTAGGATTGCTGGACATGGTATCGCCATGTCAGCGGAGTCAGTCATTTGCTACAACTGTGACGAGGTAGGACACATCTCGCGCAACTGCCCTATGCCCGCCAAGGGCAACACTGGAGGATACACCAAGCAGGGCAACAAGGGCAACAAGAAGAAACCTTCTGGAGCAAACGCTGGAATCGGAGGCGGCGACGGCGCTGGGGAAAAGTGGTGCTCCGTTCATAAGTCCACTACTCACAACGACGCCGACTGCTATAAGCAGGGAGCGCCACGCCCACAGAAGGGCAGCGCTTTCAGCACTGCTGTGCTTAGCGCCCACACTTCCATTCCGGATGAAGACAAGAAGCCGACATTCAATCTCAACGATAATTTCAACGGTGGTTTCTTGTGGATGGCGTCTACTAAGGGACGGACATCTCTGCCCAAGAGCTGCGGAATCACGATGCTAGTGGACAGCGGTGCAATATAACACCTTCTGGATGACGAGCTAATCCCCGGGTTGAAGGACCGGATGAAGGACTACACGCTGCTGGAAGCACCGAAGACAATCGTGACTGCAGGCAAGAACGAGCTAAGAGGAACTGCAACCGGGATCCTCTACGGCACCATCGTCGACCAGACCGGCAAGAAACATCGAGTACGGTTTCCCAGCTTGATCGTATCAGGCCTGGGGCGTCACGTCTTCTCTTCCCCCGTAGCAATGACCCGCGGGGTCATCATCGTTCTCGAGGAAGGTAATCTTCACCTGCGGGAGGGTGAGGTCGTGGTGCCGTTACAATAACGCAAAGAGGACTTGGGTCTAATTTCATTTGAGGTGGAGATTACTGCTGCGGACAGCGGAGCTTCACCGTCGGGGATCGACGTAGCACCATCGCCCGAGATCACTGGATCGTCAATACCTGGAGCTGGAGTAACCGGAGGGTCATCAGCAACAGCTGGAGCGTCTTCGCCAGGGGTTGGAGGATCCTCATCAGGAGTTGGAGCGACATCGCCAGGAGTAACACCTGCAATTTCGCCCGGGGTCACGCGTTGCGTCTCGCCCAGGGTCGCATCTTCTACTTTGATTGGGGTCGCACCGGATGCACACCATCACGTGGCCGCCAGCACGGTATTTGGTTCAACCGCTGAGGGTAGCTTCACCGATGACACGTTCGAGGTAGCGTACGACAAGCTCACCCCTACCCCGTTGCTCAATCTCACGGAGAGAGCGCCGCGGGTAACCCCCCTGGATCGGGCAAAACCACCGGATAGGTGCGGGAGTCTCACTGACACCGACCAAGACCCATTTCGAGTCTCGAAGGAGGAAAACATGGTGATCAAACACCAAGATCCCCGTCACGGAACAACATCGCCCGAGACCCTCGGAGCACAAGCACGTGAGGTCATCGGAGCATCAGCGGTGGGTATCACTGGATTGCCATCGCACTTCGGAGCATCAGCGCCTGGGACCACTGGATCACCATCGCCTGAGCTTGCCGGAGTAACTGCATCTGAAATCGCTGGATCATCATCATCTTGGATTTTCGGAGCACCAGCTGGAGGAACAGCATCATATGGGGTCGCTGGATCATCGCCATCTAGGACCACCGGAGCGTCAGCTGCGTCATCATCGTCAGGGGTCGACGGATCGACAACGTCCGCGTCACCTGGGGTCGCACCAGCTGCTCTTGAGCTACGCGCTCGACGCAAGCTCAACGCTGAGACAGACAGCGAGCAGAACGAGATTCACACGCTCACGGCAACGGAAGAACAACCACGGGCTAGCACCGCAGCAGGGCCTCTGGACTTCGCACACGGTGACGAAGAACCAGTACTGACATCAACGGCCTTCGTGTACACTCGCAAGCCAACCTCGGGCTTCCTCTTCTTCCTGGACGGAGGGTCCATCAGAATCGGGGCCAAGACGCAGACACTAACTGCATATTCAACAGTGGAGGAGGATCGTTTGGTGGCAACCGGTTTTGGAGCGAACGAGGCCATCAATCAGACGATTCACATCATGGACAGGCTCGAGATGCAGGACTGCTATCCTGCGCACACGCCAGGACATGCATCGGAGCTTCGAACAAGCTTCAGGTCGTGTTATTTCGCGACTCCGGGACTTCAAGACGCATGGCAGGAGGACCCTCCATGTGGACGAGTATAACCGGGAAATCGGTATACACGAGGGGTGATGTCTCTCTACAATAGCATTCGTAGTCTGACAGCTGTATTAGCGCTGGCAGTGCCCCTTTGTTCCTTTGTTTGTGGGCGGCAGGAACATTGGGAGACCGTTCGATTATATGCTTGTTGCTAAATGAACGGAGTCACTGTTTTTTTACTACTGCTAACATCTTCTATTCTTGGTCGATTAACTGACTGGAATATTGTTTGCGTTTGATTCTAGTTGTGTAGGCTAGTAGTTGAACCTGTGTAAAACATGCAAGTTGTAAGGTGGGCAGAGACATAGCAGACTGCTATAATGTAGTTTGATTCCCCATTTCTTGGTCACAAACTGATCGCTGGGGTGTTCGCATCTTATTTGGTAGCGTACGTAAGCCACGGGTAGGGTATGTGCCAAGACTACACCCATATTGCCGCCGTTCATACACGGGTCTGAATATGTTGTTCAATTGTTGCCTAGGTTAGAACATCTTCCCTGCATCAGGACACGTTGTTGTGGAGATCTTCGAATTTACGGAGAATTCAAGTCAGTATAAAGTTTGCTCACGCAAGTAAGTAAGTTCGTTAAGGAACTATTTTATTCGATGTCGTATAGCAAATTTGACGATGTCACCTCCATCGAGGGGTCGTGTTAGTGATAGGTACTTCGCTACAGCAGTAGCCAGTAGCCTACCGAGTCGCTGATCGGTAACATAGTCGTCTATAAGTCAGAGCGCAGTAGCACGATCTATCCACGTACGTACCACAACAGGATATACTTGATATAAGAGTGGTATTGTTTGGTACTAAAAATACACGTAAGAAGAACGCTCCAAGAAAATTCTCCTGGTAGTCGTTCGTCGTAGTTCGGCGCAATAGCAATAAGTAACGCTCACGAGCACGCACCGAAAACGATCACGAGTACGAACCGAGAACGATCTCGAGCAAGCATCATCTGAATCAATGCTGGGAACGCTGCTAAGTATCGATACTGGGAACGTTGATGTAGCTCGGGCAGTACAATGGCCCGGGATTAGCCGTAGGGCGTGCGTCTTGCTGAGAGCTGACTGATGGTGGCACCCCCATCCTCGCACTCTCTCTTCTCTCCTTTCTTCTTTTTTTCTTAATCGGCCTGAAAGCGCCATTTCAACATCATGGATGTCTTTCTTCTGAGCGAAGCTCGCAAACGGGCTTGCCTCACAGCAATCCAAGCGCTTACCTCTCGACTGTCATCATAGTCGGCCACATTCCAACATTAACAAACCATCCGGTGTGTAGTACGCGGGTACCTCAGAGAGCATACCTTACTACAAAAAGTACGCCTTCAAGAGTTGATGAAGAACATGGTTTGTGTGCAAGGAATACAGGAGAACAAAAAACAGAGGGGCGTCTTGATGGGAGCGTACATAGGGGACTCGCGGGGTGTTGGACCCCCATTGAAGCTGTGTAGCGCGCCGGGGGGAGAGGCAGTTTTATTGGCCCCGGGTCGTCCAAAACTCGGACGAGAGTAACGTCATCCGCAGTCGTCCTCGCGCTGATTTTTCCAAGCCACCACAAAGCACCGTCGCCCTCGAGCCAAACGCGAGCGCCATTGGGGAGAACTGTATCGTGGTGGCGGCGAAGCCACTCCGCGCGTGGGACGCAGGCTTAATCCGGTGCCAAAAAACTTTCACCTTTGGTCCGAGAAATCTCGCGCTGCGCGGCACCAGCACGCATCCGGCGGTAAAGGCGGTTGGCTTGGCGGTGCTGGTCCGGAGTGCCGGCCCAACAACGTGAAATGTGGGGAGGAGATAGTTGGAGATCCATTTCCCGCTCCCAGGACGGTTCGGAGAGACCCGCCCAATGCGTTTTGTACATCACCACGATAACCCCACCACGCCCCCGGACAGACTGATGACCAGTGATCTTCTCCACATCGAGGCGCTGGAGCGGAGCCGATACGTCGTCTTGAGTGACATGGTACAGAGGGGATTTTTATTGGAGAAGCTGTGGAGTAAATAATGCGTCAGACCCGGCGGTAAATATCTGGGCATGTCGCTACTGTCATGGGGGTTGCTACAGGGCTTGCAGCGTGCTATCACCACACGTCGGCGAGCATCCGAACCGGGCAGGTGGGAAGGGAGGTCCAAGTAAAGCAAGTTGTCACCGAGCAGGGATCCGTCCGGAGTGTCGGCAGAGGAATAGCGTCCAACTACAAGGAGACTTTGCAGGGACCCGTCTAATTGAGCAAAAGTTTGGCCTTCAGTACCATAGCATCCGTGTTGGCCTTCAAGCTCTGGCGGGTGGTGGAAGCTGAGTTGTACACCCATGCCCCACCCCCCACGGCGAATTTGTGGACCAGGCGCAGCGCGTCGACGAGGGCGGAGTTCCGGCGGTTAACGCGGGAAACGGTGAGAGCATGGTGTTGGCGAGCAATGTCGTTCGCGCGCTGCTGTTAGTCTGTAGCCAGGTTGCAATAGGCCAGGTGGTTGCGGGCCAAACTCTGGTGTACCGCGACTCCGTCACGGTCGAAAACCGATAGGGGGAGACATGGGAGTCTACCCATGTGTGCGTCCTTGAGGGTCAAGCCCGTCGCTGCGCTGACCGAACTGTTATACGTGAACTCGACGTGAGGGAGGTGTAAATCCCAGTCGTCTTGGTTTTCGTTGACAGCCATAGCCAGCATTTGGGCCATAGTGTGGTTCACGCGCTCTCGACACCTCCGTTACCGTTGTTATGATAGGAGCTTGTGGCAAGCTTGCGTACTCCCAAAAGCTGATAGACAGCTTGTGAAAGCTTGGAGCAGATCTGGAGGCCATTCATTGTCCGAGAGTATGGTGCGTGTGGACACCCCCAGAGGGGGGTGTAGTTGTTGACCAAGATGTTGGACGTGCCCTCCAGGGTGAATTCTGCGACGGCGAGCATGTCGGCCCGACGAGTGAAACGGTCGGTGATGAACAAGATGTAATAGTTGCCCGGCGGCATGACCAAAAGAGGGCCGAGATAATCAACGCAGATGGCGATGCCGGGGCCTTCTGGCAGAAGCGTGGAGATGACTGGCCAGCGGACAGTCAGTCGTGGGGTTTGCCGGGCTTGGCGCTCCAGGCAGTGGCGGAGCCCCCACCGGGTGCATGCATGCGTTCATGCCGATGCACCAGTAGAGCCTTTCGAGCATGCGCAGCGTGCGCGTGGCGCCAAGGTGGTAAGAGGCCGTCGAATGGCAAAAGCTTGCATGATCCAACATCGCATGAACAGTGGGACGTAAATGCGAAGAGGCTCGGTGTTCATTCAGCGAACAAGCTGCGCGTCCCACCGAGTCAGGCGAGTCAGGCGCTGGCGACGGTGTCGGAGTTCGCACGAGAAGCACAATGTCGTCGTCGGTTGTGTGTGAGCGTCCTTTACCAGCAAAAGCCCCTGGATATCCGAAAAAGAGGGACACTGGTGCGAGGGATAGTACGACAAGAAGTCGTGTGCCAGGGCCGGCGACCGGCCGAGGATGATGTAGCGAATAGCGACGTGGTACGTGGCTTCTAGCTGCTTTTCTCGCTCCCAGCCAGCGTGGGAAAACCGCGCGACGGGGTCCTCGAACTGCAAATTAGCAACGCCGTCAAGGGTATCTGTCTTAGTAGGTGCGGTCGGTGGGTCGCCGGCAGGGTGCGAAAGTCGCAAGTGGGGAGTTCCCACAGGCTCGGCGCGGTTGCGGTCGTACGTGATGGGTACCGTGGGGACAGACGAGGTATTCCAAGCCCATACTATTACACCTCGTCCTACCAAATGATTACCAGGTATTGCTATCCAGTACCGGTACAGTACTACAGCAGGAAACAAACCAACGTGCTGTACGTATAAAAATGTATGTATCAGATACCAGGAACTATGTACAGTATACTGCTGTACTGTACTACAGTACTTATTATCACTACTGCTGCTACTACAGTACTCCTCCCCCTCGTTCTCCTCCTCCTCTTCTTACTACTATTGTGCTGCTGCTATTACTACTACTACTACTACTGCTACTACTGCTACTGCTACTTCTACTACTACTACTACTACTACTACTACTGTACTACTACTACTACTACTACTACTACTACTACTACTACTACTACTGTACTACTACTTTATTACTACTACGTACCTACCATACGTTGCGGTGGCTGCATCTTCCTATTATGATGGAATGCATAATGGGCACGGACACTGGCGGTAGTTACGTTAGTAGCGGTCTATACAGTAAAATAACACAAAGACGATCGCACATACAGGAAACCGAACAAAAAATAAGCCAGCTACTGTACGAATATTGCACGCCAGACGCGTACGTAAACAGGGCAGTTTTATTTAAAGACTCGCCACAAAAGAACTTGGGGAATCGTATCGTTCTACAGTACGTAGCACATTGTACAACGTCTCGAAAGTTTCGGCTTGCCATTTACAGCATTTACACGCAATTAATTCAATGCGAGTCGACGAGGGAAGAATAAGAGCTGATGTCTTCTCGCTATAAAAATGCAAGGCGCGAACCGTAGTGGGGGGGGGGGAGGGAGAACAGCCTACTGTTTTGTTACCCCTTCTGATCTGAGTTACGACTATGAATATATACTACCGGTACTACGAGTACTGTACGAAGGAAAGAAAAAATAAGGGCGAAGACAAAAAATGGGATATGGGGTAAAAAAAAAGGGGGGAAAAGTACGGATACGGAGAGGAGTGGTCCGTATCTTGACACTGGGGAGTGGGGAGCAGCAGCGAAGGGCCTCTCGGACAAATAGACATACCCCGTCATTCTGTCAGCCATCCAGAAACAGACGAACACAAGCAAACGCACGAGTACGAGTAGCTGGTCTGGTGGCAGTTTGGCAGTTCCTCTGACCATCCATGATGTTTGATGCCTTTTGGATATCTGGATCTTTTTGGATCCATGTATGTACTCGTACAGTACTCCGGTATCTTTGCTTGCAACGGTATTATTTTCGACGACTGTGCTTCACTTGGATATTTTTTTACCTGTAACCGTTTGGTAACGGTGTACTGTTGTTGTCGACTCCGCCTATTTTCCTCCCTGCCATGCGCTGCCACTGCCTGCCACTCTGCTTTCTCTCCTGTCTGCTCTCTGCTACGTCTTTCCCCGAATCGACTTTTTCGACACGGAAACTGCTCGCTCTCATCTCGCATCTCGTAGGAGGACCAGGACGAGACATCTGCACTTACTTATTCATATCGACGGCTGCTTCGAAGCACCAAGAACACCCTCTCTCTCTCTCTCGCTTCGTCTACGTGCTACAGCAGTATCCTTGCGAGATACGTAAACACCATCATCATCATGAAGGTTTCCGGCTGTGCGATAGGGACGTTTTTCCTCGGGGCAGCAGCGCTACTGAATGGGGCGACGAGTGCCCCCCACACCCGACCCTACTGGCGCCCCCAAACCCCTCACTGCGTGGCAAGCGTGGTTGATTGTGGCTCCCTCGCCGATGGGGTGGAGCTTGAGGGAACGGTGACCTTCGTCCGCCCCATCATCTGCGACACGCCGAAGGTGAGGGTTCATGAGGCCCACGTTCATACCTATGATACGATACGATCGAAGCAACGTAGTATGTCGTATGCATATAGGAGCTCGTGTTTGTAGTGTTCTTGTTTGCCGTTACTTCGAAAACGGGTATCATCGTTCTCATCGAGATCACACAGCTATACGTACGTACGTATATCGTAGTAGTAGCTGTGTGTTTGAGGTGGTGTGTTGTTGTGTTTTATAGCGTACTGCACCGGTACCAAGCGTTGTGCACTATAATAGTGTACTGCTGCTGCTATACTTGTAGGTACGAGGGGTACACTCAAAGCGCGCTAACAAGAGCAGTACGTAGCACAGTAGCAGCGACTTTTTTTCACAGTCCACACGCACGCACCTCAGTACTTCCGAGCGTACTGGTATCATAATCTGATATTAATAGCAAAATAATATAGGCTTTTATTATGTGCAAAGTGCAGTGACTGCAGCTAAAAAAGCTGGTGATACCAGGTGGTGTGTGTTATAATAGAGGTACGAGGTACTCGTACGAGTATCGCTTTCTCGCCTACTGTAAATGATCATGACTGATCGTCGGCATGGGAACTACATGGGAACTACTACTGTGTGCACTGTACCGGTACAGAACATTGTTGGAATCACGTCCGTCCGTATCGTTCAATACTCACGCGGTTGCTCATACCAGTACATTTTTTCTCAGGCTGGAATCAAGTGCTCGCCGTTCAGAATCAAAACGCTCTGCATCTATCTGTCCGCCTCACACCGCTCACTTAGACCCACATGCCCGCACATTCCCACCATCAATCTATCTGCATGTATATGCGCTTCCTATTGCTCGTAAAAAAGGTGGTAAATGTCGTGGACAAGACTGCTCTGGTCGTGCGCTCGCTCGACACATTGAGCACGTCCAACCTTTTTTTCGTCGTCCACGAGGGCGCCAAGCTTACTTTTTCGGCAGATGGGGGCATCACCCTGGACCGTGACCAGGTACGTACGTATGTATGTATGTATGTATGTATGTATGTATGTATGTATGTATGTATGTATGTATGTATGTATGTATGTATGTATGTATGTATGTATGTATGTATGTGCAGTATGTGCAATGCACAATGCACAGTATGGCATTGCACTCTGGGCAGGCAAGGAAGGACCGTTTATATCGGGCAGCACGGATAACCCACGACAACAGCACGTACTGGACTGCCTGTAATGCAGGACACCTACTGAAATAAGAAACCGAATTTCTGACTCAGGCTGGGTTTCTTTTCTTTGAGAGAGAGAGTGCGTTCTTCACTAATTTCAGTATTACGGCTCCCGAATTTCATATTTTCTTGTAATTCTCACCCAGGGTTTATTATTACCTTGTTTCTTATTACTGCTGTAGGTGTATCATGCTTCCATTTTCCATCTGACAATGTGCAGCTCTTACTTCAACCATACCATTCACATACCTATCGATACTCCCTGAATACTTGACAAACTATACCCATATTGCAGTCCCCCTTATGAATGGCCTTACCGACTCTTCACCAACGTTTCACCAGTCAAATCTGATATGTAGGGTGACATGGACTTGGGCCTTTCAATCAAATCTGTGTCCCCCTTCTTCACAATTCAGCCATCGCTGACTGGGCGGGGCAGTACAGTGGGTTATCCCCTCTAGCCAAAACAGTTTAGTTTCCATTCAGGTTCGAACGTTCGTTATGTTTCGGTCCAGGAAGGGCATATACGAAGTATAGAATACAGGAGCTCTAAATAAGAAATCGGGGTGCCGACCCATACTATTAATACTACATATTTCTTATGTGATATTCCTTATTTGGTATTTCTTACCGGTATTCGATCTTTCTTTTTCGAGGTTTCTTATTTGACATTTCTTCTTTGAGATTCTTCCTTGAGATCTATTTTTTGGGCAACGCCTTTACCATCTTCTTTGAGATGTTTTTTTGGGCAATGCCTTTACCACCTTATAGGGGTGGCGGCTAATTTTCTGAGTTTCTCACATGAGGAAGGAGCTCAATACTATTAGTTAGTCACCCGAATCATGACTTCGAAGAAGGCTGACAATTTATTTAAAGTCAATACGCGTAGGAGCGTATTAATAGTACTGAAACAAATACACGAGCAAAATCATCATTCGGACCGTTTGTTACTCACTTGAGAAGCTCAACTGGTCACAAAAATATTGCCTCAGAAGGAAAACACTAACTATACTACAATCAAGTGAATCGCCTACCGTCGGATGAGCCTTGTAAATGTCAGGCTGGGTTCCAGGTGGGGTTGTTTCTGATGGCAAGTCTTATCAGGGGACATGTACTGTAGTGTGTGCACTTGTGCTGTATTTGCGAAGCAGGTAATGCTTGGATCTGGTGCTTCTGTAGGTCAACGCTTGCAACGAAGCTTATTCTACAGCCACAAACGGCATTTGTAGTTGTAGCTTATAGGTATACTCTTGTGTTTTGCACGGTGTAAGCGGCATCATCATCATTATCACCATAATCATCATCACCATCACCATCGTCATCATCATCACCATCACCATCGTCATCATTATCATCATCATCATTATCATCACCATCACCATCGTCATCATCATCATCATCATCATCATCATCATCATCATCATCATCATCACCATCATCATCACTATCATCAGCATCATCATCACTATCCTCGTCATTATCACCATAATTAGCATCATCATCATTATCATCACCAATTGTTTCAAATGACCGATGTGTACGACCATACCAGTACGGTATACTGTACGGGCGATGCACATTCTATACCTATACGCTTGTATTCTTAATTTCGCGCCTGCCTGTGTCTACGATAGGATCGTACACGCACCGTTCTTAACAGTCTCGGCACATCAGCACACATGTACATACATACACCATGTGGAACGCGGGCCATGAAAAAGTGGCAGCAGTTTGAACCCCCGTTCTATGACGTAATGAGCGCCCAAGTATCTGAGATGTCTCGATTATTAACAGGTGCAAATAGCAACGATGCTGCGTGGTCAATGGTCAACAAATAAATGACTAAATCAACCAACAACTGAGTACCCCCCCCCTCCCCTCCTCCTCCTCTCCGACCCATGCACCTTCGATCCCACATGCATACATCATGTGTGCGCTGTCCTACTGCTTGTTCGCTGCGTGCATTAGATGTCTTCTTCGCCCCTGATCACGGCGTTCGGGGAAGTTTCGTTCCAACCCGGAGGATGGATCTCGTCTTATGGAACAGCCAGCACGGTGAGTCGAAACACTGCTGTGCACACCTTGGTGTGCACTGATAATCGACTCCCATCGCTTGACGGTCTAGCTCGCTCGGAGAAGATAACATCGTTCGGAGGAGATAACATCCATTGTTATTATTGTGAATATTCCATTTGCCATCATCTGCCCTTGTTTCAATAATACCATACCATTCGCATATACTTTTTATCAACAATCCCTTAACACTTGACAGACTTATACCAGGGTACCAATAATAACGCACCCCCCCCCCCCTCTGAATGCCTCCTTATGAAGGCCTTCTTATGAATGCCTCCTTATGAAGGCCTTCTTCTGAATGCCTTTAGACGCATGCTACAGTAAAGGTTCACCATTTTGTTTTCCTGCGGGTGGCCACTCGACGGGCTCTATACTTGACCCATAAGATTAATTTGGAGGAAAACGAAAGTGCTACCCGATAAATAATCCTACTGTACACAAAACCCAAAATGTAGCAGGTAGCATCACAAGAATGACATTCCGACGAGTTGTTTTCAGAAACAATGTTTGCCCAAACGTGGCACCTCTATTGTAGCACGAACCTTTTTCACCGATCAAATATAATATATATATTGAATTGCCGAGTACCAAGTATTGAACTGCACCCACTTATGACCTCCCTTGTTTGCTTCTTTACGCAGTGAAAACTGTTTTTACCTATCTTGAGACCAGCTTGGATTTTGATGAACCACAAAGAGCAACTCGAGCCGACATTTGTTTGCGTCAACGGCAAACCCGACGATCATAACACTTACCTGGTACGTGTGACTCTTCCCCCGCTCGTCTTCTACTTCGTATGTAAATGGACAATGGTTTGCTATACGATAATTATTATTATTATTATAATCTTTGCCATCCGACAATGTGCAGCTTATTTGATTTGCCATCTGATCATGTGCAGCTCTTATTTCAATCATACCATTCATACATACACCTATCACAATCATCAATCATCCCTGAATACTTGATTGACCAAACTTGTACGTGCCAATACTATATTATTATTATCTTTGCCATCCGACAATGTGCAGCATGATCTTCAGCGTTGATCACTCATAAAATTACCAAAAGCAGGAAACCACGGAAACCGCCAATAATATGTAGTATAAAAAAACAAAAAAAAAAACAACAGCTGCGAGCTCGAGGATTTCGTCGAAACTCATATTTGCTAGCTGAGTGTGATATACATATAGCGGATCACACTATTAGTATAACTACCGGATGACGGATGAGGGATGACGGATGATGTATGATACAGGTGGACAGAGGTGGTGTCATCCGTTTCGCGAAGGACGGCACGATGGCTCCTCAAAGCGGCGCGGTCCGATTCAAGTTCGACTCCATCATTGCCGCTGATTCGTCAGCCATGTACCGACAGGTACGTGTGATATGCATATGTGTTCGTCGGTAACGAAACGACACGCTGGTAAAATGGCGATTGCATCAGAGGGTGTTAAATAATGGAACCACGGATTCGATCAGAATGTCTTAGAATTGGTATCCCAGAGAGGTCACTTCTCTTCTTCGCCCCCGACACCCCGTGAGCGCACGAGTCGGTTGCGAAATTCTTGAGAGAGCCACGGGCCGGCGCAGGAGGCCTCATCCAATCCAATACTTACATTAAATGATCCACGGTAGGGAGACAGAATACATTAGTGATATGTTATTAAGACAAAGAAGGATTCAATTTTAAAGCAGGTGATAATGTAGGGGTTGGTAAAGTTTACACTTGATACTGTATGCACTCACAGAAGGTTTGTTTTCTCTCGACGATATAAAGGAAAAGAACAAGCATTTCAGTTTCTGTAGATGGGTCGCCCTCACGGCCACTTACTATTAATACCAGGTATTCAGTAGCCGGGTGGCTACTTAAGCCAGTTATGCGACTAAGTTAGGATGTTTTTTTTTTTTAAGGTCCTCAACTAACCCCTTAAGAACTGGTCTCACGGATTTGGGGACACACTACTCGGAATTAGTGTGGGACGTTTTGTTCAGTACTGAATGGGTTAACCGTGTCCGATACTTTGATCGTTTTTTACAGTGGATTCTTATTTTTTTTTAAATAAAGCATACGTTTTTTCTTCACGTTCGTTCGTACACGATGATGCTCCAGGTGGGCGAGAGGCCGAAAGCCAAACAATCGGCCCGAAATAATGGCCGTTTTTCGCCGAATATTCCGGGTAAACAAAAATTACCGTGAAAAACACACCCAACAGACGGGAATAATGCGATACAAAATGGCGACTAACGCAGACATGCCCTTTGTATTAGCTCTTTACCCTCCTAGCGAAGATAGCTACGCCTCGTCGTGAACAAATTGCACATGAAATTACGCACTGCTCGGCGTGAAAACGGCCAAACTTGGTTAAAAAATGGCCAAACGTCGACAAAATAATGGCTATTTTGACAAAATTAGGGCTATTTTCCCCCAGAAATCCGACAGGAAAAAAAAACGAAAACTTCTCAGATAGTTTTTGTGTTCGATTGGCTCCTCCCGCAACTTTTCCTTGTAATAACACCGATTATACCATTGTAAACGCCGCTGCTAAAAAACAAACTCCGATATTTTTCGTTTTCTCGTGCCCCCCCCCCCCCCCCCCCGCCTTTTTGCTTCCACCTCGTCAAAACGTTATCTCCCGTCCGTCGCGCAGGATGGCCGCGACGCAGAGCGAGAAATCGTCAAGCTCCGCGACCGGAAAAAGGATCCCACCAAGCCCTACCAAGGCACGGTCACGGTCATGACCAGAAGCACCCAGGGTCGCGATCAAAAAGACAACTTCGCCGACAAACTACAGCGAGACATGGACGAGGCCAAGGCCCCTCCCTTTCGCCCCTCCCGAGGTCAGACCACTGCCGGTACCGCCAACAGCCGTGGAAATGGCCCCACCACCACCACCACCACCACCACCACCACCCCTACCAGTTCCGGCCCAACCAGCACCCGTAGCAACTCCCCCGCCCACGCCAAAGCCACGAGCACCACCAGCAGCGGCGATGGCGAGGGCCCCGCCCCTACCGCGACTATCGGTACGAGGAGCGGCCGCAGCACGGGCACCAGGGTCAGAGGCCGTGCCTGGGGTGTGAAGGTTAACCCTCGTGCCGGGCTGGCCGCCCGGGAATCGTGGAAACGTCAAGACACTGCGACGGCAACGTCTAGCCGCCCCGCTCCCCCCAGCGGAGCCGCCTTCGCCGCCGCTGCCGCCGCCGGGGGTGGTTATGGAAACCCCACTAACGAGGGAACAGCTCGTGGCGGTTACGGTAGTGCCGGTTGGCAGATGAAACCGTTACCCTCAGTGATGAGAGCGATCGAGGACCTTCATGGGAAGAAGCTGTACGCGGACAGTGGAAACCCCGACACTACACTATCAGAGCAAGATGACGAGGAAGCCAGTGGCGGTTACACTCGTGGCGGTTACGTTAGTACCGGTTCGCAGGAGGAACCGTTTCGCCGGATACTGACGGTGCTGAAAGTGGGAAAGTTTATGTGGGAATACCGTGGCGGTTACGGTAGTGTCGGTTGGTACGAAAAGCAATTACCCTCGATGGTAACGGTGCTGAGAGTGGGCCATGGGCTTCGCGGGAAGCTGCACTCCGGCTGGGGGACGTATGCGGTGTGGGCCGACGTAGACGGTTCGCTGATGTTCGACGGTTACTGGAAGAGGCCCTTCGATGTCCGCAATAGGGGGGGGAGGGAAGCAGGAGTCGAAGCGCAATTTCTTGGCCATGCGACCGTGACCACTCTTTTGAGGTGAGTCCTTTTGCTAAACGGGTGACAGCCTGTACACGCCCCCCCCCCCCTGCCCCTGCCTGGTTGGTGAAAACCCAACGTGCTCCGTCCCGGCATTGTAGGGATGCGAAGGTCTATGGTCATACGACTACGGCCGTGCACGACATGAGTACACCCCCCCCCCCCCGCGCAATGAGGGCGTAAGCCAATCCTTGTGGAGACATTGCACGATGAAGAAACAACCGCACAAGGGGTCGACCAGCTCTAAATTCGGTGTGCCTAATGGTATGCTACTTTTTTTTTGCGGGGGCCCATAGTAAATAGGACGTACGGTACACACAAAAACCTATATATTTTACCTATTTTTGGTGACGATATTTGGTCCTACTTACCATGACCCCTCCCCCGTAATATTAATATTAGCCTGTGCCATCCGACAAGGTGTTCATAGCAGGAGCTTCAACGCTGGCCATTCATAAGCACACTCCGAAAGGATAAAAAAACACGGAGGAAACAAAGAAAAAACTCTGCGCAAACTCTTTTTTTTTGTTAATGTGTTCGGCATTCGGCAGTGTGCCAATGATGAGCTTCAACTTTGATCACCTTTTAAAACAAAAACTAATCCCGTTTTGAAAAAGAACAAGAAACCCACGAGGGGAACGAAAAAACAAAAAGGAATCCTCGTGCGCAAGGTCTAACTCCCTTCTGCGCCCTATAGTATACACTATGTTTAGCCATTTAGCCAGGAGTATTCGAAAAAAGAGCAATGACGCACCGTTGTGTTTTTGTCGGCGGGGGGGTTCCAGATAGGAGGGGGGGGGGGCATACGAAAACTACAGTAAGTGAACATGTCTCTGACAAAGAAAGCCCGTTTTTTTCGTTCGTCCATAAATATCACCATTTTGGTTTGTTTCTCGATCAATATCACCATTCTGGTTTGTTTCTCGATCAATCTCGCCATTCTGGCTTGTTTCCCGACCAATTTCACCATTATGGTTTGTTTCTCGAACAATCTCACCATTCTGGTTTCTTTCTCGATCAATCTCATCATCCTGGTTTGTTTCTCAATTAATTTTACCATCATTCTGGTTGGTTCCTCAATCAATATCACCGTTCTGGTTTGTTCCTCCCTTCAGTACTGTTCGAAGTGTTTAACGTGTCATTCGTCAATGTGCACATATACATGGCGTGAGAGGCAACAACAACAAAAACACGATGGGATGACAGATAAAACCCAGACCAAGAAGAAAAGACTAAGCGTGAAACGATGTTTCCACCAAACCAAAAGACTACGAAAAGTAGATAGATGCACCTTCCTGTCGCCCTTTTCCTGACCCTACCCCCCGCTGCGTTCTGACCCCGGGAAGGAGTGTACAGTGTATACTGTATACAGCCTGTTTTCTATTTCATGTGTTGGTGTATTCTCGACCTATTCCGGGGGACTATAGTAAACACTAGTAAGTAGGACCACATATTGACAAATAAAAAGAGGTAACTATATCGATTTTAGGGCCCGTTTTAACGAAGAAGAAAAAAAATCAATTTGGAAAAATATTTATTATTATTTGGTGCTGGTGCGTGTGTTGAGGGCCAGTTTTAACGAAGAAAAAAAAAAACAACTTGGAAAAAAAAAATCAAATTCTCTTTTCATTGGTCAACACGCGCACCAGCACCAAATATTAGGATCTTGGGGGTGCTGGTGCGTGTGTTGACCAATAAAAAGCGGATTTGAATTTTATGTTTCCCAAATTGAATTTATTTTATATTCGTTAATATGGGCCCTGACCAATGAAAAGCGAATTTGAATTTTATTTTTTCCAAATTGAACGTATTTTATACTCGTTAATAGTATGGGCCCTTAGTGTGTACTGTAGGTCCTGTTTACTAGTATTACTAGTATTACTAGTATTTACTATGCCCGCCCGCAGTAGTATTGCTGTAGCTCATGGGATCGTGAATCGTGCAAAAACAATTATCACAAGGTCTCATACCTCGGACATACCATCTGCAGATCATCTGCAGATCATCTGCAGATCATCTACAGATCATCTACAGATCATCGACAGATCATCGAAATATCATCGACATATCATCTACAGACCGTCGACAGATCGTCGACAGATCATCGACAGACAGACCGTCGACAGAGTGTCGACAGATATATCATCTACAGATAGATCATGATCTAGATAATCTAGTTCCTCGCCTGCCATTGTGAGAGCCTGTTTGCGCATAATCTGCATATGTGGTGCAGATCCAACCCAAAGAACACGTGCTAGATCATGCAGATCATGTAACCGGTTCTCTCACCCGGCAACATAAGCTAGATCATGAAAAAAATCGGGAATAGATCTGCCTTGAAATATCTAGATCACCAAGTGGGAATGGTCTGTATGATTTGTATGATCTGTATGATCTGTATGATCTCTCCGACGTATGAAACGTTCGTGGACGTCCGTTTGTAGGCGACTCACTGATGGCATAGAGCTTCTAGCCTATACTACAATCAAGCGAGGCGTCTTAAATTTTTGTTGTTGCTATCCCTCTGAGATAACAGCTGCGAGACAACACCCGTCTGCAGTTAATTGAGCATCTCCTATTTTTGACTAAAAAGGCTCACGGCTTACAGTATTGTGATCTCAACGGTTTGATCACAGACCCTCAAAGCAAAGGTCGTTGTGTAGGATTTAGAGTGGCGTTCCTCACTCAGCACAAATGCCTCCGTATATCTCAATTAATTGTTGCAATATATATATTCATAATCTCAGCCTGAAATTATCAACGCCCAACTTATTACAACATATACATACGGAGTATGTCGCGTACTGTAGAGGGGGTACATTCGAGTCCAAATATCCATAGCAGGGCTCTGAATGAGGCATGCCTTATTGGCTTGACTTTACGGCTACTTATGAGTTGGATTAGTTGGATAAGTCGGGTGTGACGAAGTATGCCAACTAACCAAATTTTTATATATTTACTAGCAACAAGGAATGCAATCTGTAGAGGGGGTACATTCGAGCACAACTATTAATAGTAGGGCTCTGAATAAGGCATGCCTCATTGGCTGGACTTCACGGCTATTTATTAGTTGGATTAGTTGGTTTAGTTGGTTGTGGCAAAGTATGCGAACTATGAAATAGCTTCCTTTTTATATTTTTACCGGCAACAAGAGATGCAACCCGAGCACAAACAAACGCGCCAGCGATACACAAAATATACCTGGTACGGTATTATTTCTCCCTGTTACGGATCACTTAATGTAAGTATTGGATTGGATTGGATGATGCCTCCTGCGCCGGCCGGTGGTCCCATCCAAACTTGGAACTCCCTTCCTGACCACTGGCGTGGAGTCCTGTCACGTCCCCTCACCCCAACCGTACGTTATTTTTTAGCAATACCTCCGTGTGCCGACAGAAAAATTCTCGGAGAAAGCCTGTGGCAAACGGTAGGTCGAACGCGTTGGCTCAGGTCCGCCCTCGTTGCCGCTTAGCACAAGAAGTACGCAAAATTGCCGCACCCAACTCACTATAAATACCTAGCCAACTAATGCCGACTGATAGCTTAGTTGGCGACTTATATATCGTCAGTCAACTCGTAGCCCTACCAATTCTGTTTTCGGCCGACGGGGCTCTCACCTTAACCGAGGGAGAGTGAGCCGTGCTATTTCTGTAGGGGTTTTACATTTTTGAGGGCGTTATTATTGAAGAGCTTTTTGTTTTCCAACATTTTTTTTTTTTAATAGTTTTAACAATTTTGTATCTAAAATACAGAGGGGCCACTGTCACAATTGATGGTTTTTTAACCGAGAGGGAACTATCAAGGACGGTTCGCAATATTCTCAAATTTGGATACAAAAGAGAAGAAGAAAATAAAACTGGATAATCTGGAGGCTCGTAAAAACAACATCCGGGAAACTAAAGTTTGGATCTAAATTTATGCACAATAAGGATAATAACGGAGGCCTTCGATACTAACGGCGCTGAGTCCACGTATCTGTCACTGCTGTGACGGGGAGGAATGTTACCCAGTAACAGCTTTGGATCCCGATGTGTGTGTTATGATTTATTTTTTGTTTCCGTGTGGTTTTTTGTTTCTTCGTTCGGAGTGCTTATGAGTGATCAACGTTGACGCTGATCATGCCATTGATATTAATAATAACACCACCTCGTCGGATGGCAGACGAAACACTAATATCAATGGTTGGTAAAAAAAAACGATGCCGCGTCCGCGCCGCGCGCGCGACAGGTCTAACTCTTGGAAGCTAAGGAGCGCGTTAACGCTGAGGAAAAAGGTGGTTCACGAGGTGCAGATGGCCATCGACGGCCAAAAGCGAAACACGGACGGCGAGGATGCTTGGGGCTGGCTTCCCTGGCGCAGAAGAGCCGAGCGACTGCGCGCACGGTCGAGGCGGTGCCTGGGGGAGGTGGAGATGTCGATTGATGACAGAGCTTGCCTGGTGAGTCTCTCGGCGAACGATCGACGATCGGTCCATGGGTGGGTGGGTGATAGGGTTCGTGGCTATGGGTGGTTCACGTGTTTTGCAGTTTTGTGTTCTGGACCAGCGTGCTTTCATCACTCGACCATGGTGCTGCTGCGTACAAACTGGGTACACATCTACTGCTGTAAGTCTGCTGTACTACTGTAGCACATGGTGGTGGGTGGATCGGCTGATGGTTCTGTCGATGGGCTGTGTGGGTGGGTGGGGGGATGGGTGGGGGGTGTACTCATGTCGTCGCGCCCTTAGTCGTATGACCATAGACCCTCGCATCCCTACAATGCCGGGACGGGGCACGCTGGGTTTTTACCGACCAGGCAAACATTGCTTGCACCAAGCGCGAAGCGGAACGTGAGGTCTTGGGCGGGTCACCTGAAGGGTGAGCGGCATCCTACTGAGAGAGGCGTACTCACTCATTGATCATTGATTGCCATATATAGTCATGGGGCCATTGACCACACATCGCTTTCGAGGCGGAGAACCCGTTCCCACTCTAAATAGAGACACCTCCAACATTTGGAGCGCTCTCTGCGTTTCTTCCTCACTTTACATATTAAAATTCCCGTTGCAGCAGCAGCAGCAGCAGCAGCAGCAGCAGCAACAGCAGCAGCAGCATATAAGGGCATTTCTTATCGGAGCCATAGATGTCCAAATTTTCCAAGTTTTCCAAAAACAAATTTCGCGCGATTTTCAATATTCCCATTTTTTCAATTTCCAATATTTCCAGTATTATTTCCAATATTTCCTCTTTTTTTTTTTTTTTTTGGAAAAACATATTGGAAATTACGGAAAAAAACTGTTCGATAATAATGGCCCAAAGGCGGCTGCTGCTGCTACCTCGGTTGAGTGAGCACGTTGACCCGACCTGACCTGACCTGACCCCTGAGAGGAGCAGGCAGGTGCGGTGGAGATAGATATATAAGTAATCCCTCTCGGGTAGTGGTGAGATTTGCGGGAGCTGACTCACTACCAAAAATTTAACAGGAGGCTATACGCTTGCTGCCTGCCCACGCCGTGGTCGGTTATATCCGAGGAGCGCGAACTAAAACTCTCGATCTGTTTCTACTTACAGCGCTCGCGCACAGCAGCAGTGTCGTAAACCCCTCTGACCGAAAAACATTTTACTGGTACGTCGTACACATTTCGCTCTCTAACATTGTCTCTAAAGATAAAAAAATAAGACGGGTACGTACAAAGTATTACATTTCCGACCACACTCAGCAGTGGCAAAGGAAACAAAATATCAAGCACGCCCCTCCTACCACAACGACAACAAAACTACGACAAACATCCCATCGACTGTACCCCCCCCCCCAAAAAACCCCCCCCCCCCCCCCCGCTCTCCAACCGTTGATACAAAAACGGGCACGAAGTATTACATTTCCGGCCACACTCAGCAATGGCAAAGGAAACAAAATATCAAACACGCCCCTCCTACTACAACAACAAAACTACGACAAACATCCCATCGACCGCCCCCCCCCCCCCCCCCCAAACACGCCTCCCCTCCCACTCTCCAACCGTGTCAGAGAGTGACGGTGGATGGAAGCACTGTCATCGCGAAGTCCGGGCCTTTTAGGTGGGAGCCCCTCAACAGAGTTTTGTACTGGCGGGCCAAGGATCAAGGATACGAGCTACACGTAACAGACGACGGCATCATGGTTCAACTTCGAGGACGCACCGTGTGGGAGGTTGATGTCCACGATGTAATGGACTGAGCCTACGCACTGCATTTTTCTTGTGTTTTATGTGATGTCCAGGGGATAACGGACTGAGCATATATGCTGCTTTCGTGTGTTTTCTTTGATGTCAAGGGGATAATGGACTGAGCCTCCTGCTTTCGTGTGTTTTTCTTTGATGTCCAGAGGATAATGGACTGAGCCTGCTGCTTTAGTACGTTTTCTTTGATATCTAGGACATAATGGGCTGAGCCTGTGTGCTTTCGTGTGTTTTTCTTTGATGTCCGGGGGATTATGGACTGAGCCTCCTGCTTTCGTGTGTGTTTCTTTGATGTCCAGGGGATAATGGACTGAGCCTGCTGCTTTAGTGCGTTTTCTTTGATATCTAGGACTTAATGGGCTGAGCCGACTGCTTTCGTGTGGTTTCTCTGATGTCCAGGACATAGTGGACTGAGCCTACTGCTTTAGTGCGTTTTCTTTCTTCTGCGTGTCTTTTTCTTGTCTCGAGTTGTTTTATCCTCTGGGGGGTGGTTACTGTAGAGGTGTAGAGGTAGAGGCTAAGCTTGTGTACCCACCCGCCCACCTGCATACGTACGAGGTACGGTACGTCTACGCGGCCGTTTTGCGATTGTGCCCGAAATGCAACAACAACAACTTCGAGGACGAATCATGCGCGGTGTTGATTGGCGGCGCTGAAATTATGGGTTTTGAATCTGTCTGCTATTTGCGCTCGGTGTTGATTGGCGGCGCTGAAATTATGGGAAAATATGAAGCTGTAAATTTGCTGGGGCATAGTCGTGGGTGCTTTCACACGCTTTTTCGCGGCGCCGCCGTGGTGAAGCACACTCTTTGCTAGCGCTTTTCGAGAACGTTTGAGCACTGCCTCTTAGTCGTGGTTGAATAGGGTCGCCGCTTGACAGCGGGAGCGGGTCAACCCGAGCACCCCTCCTCAGGAGCGACGGGGGGTGTTCGTATGTCATGCATGGCCGTAGTCTTTAGGGGCAGCGGGCGGGGGATACTCCGTATCCGAGCACTTAAAAGAGATGCATGCGGGGGTGTTTTTATGGCATGGATGGCTGTAGGCGGCGGCGGGAGGGGGCTTATCCATGTTCAAGCATCTACGAGAGAGGCCTGCGGGGGTGTTCTCAATGTCATGCATTGCCGTAGGCGTATGACCATAGACCCTCGCATTCCTACAGCGCCGGGACAAAGCATGAAGGACCAAGCAGACGCTGCTTACACTAAGCGCGAAGCGCCGTGAGGCTATCCGTTCAGCGAGAGTGGCATCAAGGGCAAGCTGCATCCCCCAATAAGAACCGCTTGTGAGGTGGACGTTCTTAACGAAACAACAAACAGCGGGGGGGAAAAAAACAGATGACGTCCTTTTTTTTTTCAAGTTGAACGACACATACAGCTGTGAAAATCGATTTTATGGAGGGGGGGGGGGTTGTCCATGCCCAACAAATAGGACAGAGAGCATGCCCGTGCGTAATGCGACGACAGCCCAAACGGGAAAGCGGCTGTTTTTGGGGGGCGGAGGGGGGGGGTACTCATTTGTTGCATGCACACACCACTCTCTCTCACTACACGCCGCACAACGCATTATCTTCAGAACGGAGCGTGTGTGTATGGAGGGGGGAAGTGAGGGGATCCATGTCCAAGCACCTACTCGCACGAGAGAGGCATGCCGTGTTGCGTAGTCGACACAAAAATACAAGCGGCTGGGGGGGGGTGTACTTCATTTTCATGCATGGCCGTAGTCGTATGACCATAGACCCTCGCATCCCAAAATGCCGGGACGGAGCATCCCGGGTTTTCACCGACCAGGCAGGGCTGGGGGGGTAACCCATGCCCAAGCACCTACAGGTACGAGGGAGGCATGCCGTCGAGGTGCAGTCGACGACAAATTACAGGCGGCGCCGTGTTGCGTGCAAAATACGCATTCTATTTACGATAACAGGTACTAGCCCTTTTCGGCCCTACATTTTCTGACGCACGGGGGAGGGGTCCTCAACTGTGGGCCGATCAAAAATCGTCGGAAAGAGGTAAAAACGAGACAGCACAAAACAAAGTGGGCACAAACTTGAAACATTTTACCAGGTGCTTCGTTCATATCAAGTATCATTTTTTTTTGACGTTCCATCTAAAGTCGCATCAAGCTTTCACGCTCGACCACTTTCTGGATAAGCCGGGATTGTTAAGGGCATCCACCCCCCCCCTCTCCCCAGCCGACAACATTTATTATAGCACACCTTGGTAGGAACCGCGCAAAAATCATGTCGAGCTTCATCCAATTTGAAAAACACTTCCCCACGACCCAAGGTAAAGTGCTTTCATAGATCGAACGAAAGACCCAGGGTAAAAAAAAACACGTACATATATATATACGATGTCACTTCGTACCAGGGCATAGCATACCAAGTATGTATACGTGGTACATATAGGTACCAGGTATGTGGTACTACGGCGATATTTTTTATCTTGTGACCTGAAATTGACGCGTGCTATGATAGAAATACTCTACCAGGTACTTTTGTTTTGGCTGAAATGTTTTCAGAATGGTTTTAGGGGACTCCTAACCTAAATCCGTCGGACGTTAACTCTCGTGTTGGTTTCTTTCTCATTGCATACTTTCAACAGCATCGGGCAGCACTTGTATTTCCCTCCTAAATCAGCGTGCAGGCTACTGCAGGTATAGAGCTTCTCAAGTGATCACCCTCAGAAGGCAAAAACACGGTGCACCTGCATGCAGGCTACCGTGAGCATGCATCAATTACTTCCTCATACCAACCAAAAACCGGGAGGAAGTCGCATTATACATAGCTGCCGTTGTTTTTTCTTGACACAAACGCAAGTACCTCATCGTACTGTTGGAGGCAAGCTAACAAGGCTATGGCATTCCGGGTTTCCCACACCGCGGACGGCGGTACCACGCCGTAGAAGGGTCTGTGCTTATCACGCCAAGGCCAGCTTCCGCCCCCCAGGATGCAGCTCACCCTCCACGCGACTCGCCCAATACCCCACGGCGCTTCGCGTTTGGCGCTACGTAGCAATGTCTGCCTGGTCGGTGAAAGCCCGACATGCTCCGTCCCGGCATTGTAGGGATGCGAGGGTCTATGGTCACACGACTACGGCCGTGCACGACATGAGTACACCTCGCCCCCTCTCCCATCTTCAATGTGCCTCAAATTACAACGGAATCCCCCCCCCCCCCCCCCCCCGCTCCGTTTTTCATGTATACGACAACAATGCCTCCAGATATACCAGAAACCTATCCCCCCCCCCCCCTCCGTTTTTCATGCGTCCCACAATAACCGCCTCATAATTTAACGGAAACCCCATCATCACGTCAAGAGAACCCCATCATCGCGCCAAGAGAGGGCGCGCGATACACACTACGGAGGGGAGAGAGAGGCGGGGGGGGGGGGGGGGGG
>MEHQ01003762.1:435074-461731 GCA_008828725.1 Saccharina japonica
GGGGGGGGCGGGGGGGGGGGGCGGGGGGGGGGGGGGGGGGGGGGGGGGGGGGGGGGGGGGGGGGGGGGGGGGGGGGGGGTGAAAAAGCACGATGGACGGAGCCGCCTCAATAGCCTCGAAAGCATCCCCCACTACTGCCACTACTGCCGCAGTAGTAAATTACAACAATATGTACACTCTTCTACAACAGTAGAAACTACAGCGGTCACTCTATAGTGTGAACAATACCGGCACTATAAAGGCAACCGGCACTACTTCGCACACTGCCACACTGGTCAATCCCTCACCAGGTACCACTCTGTCCGGAAATATAAGCACCGTTTTTATTGAACGTTGATGTAGAAAAGGTGCTTGTGTTTCGGTACAGAGTGGTATGTGCCAAGCGATTCTATATAGGCGCACTATAGCGGGCAGCCGGCACTATTCAACCGGCACTGTAGAGGGACCACTACTGCTTTAATCCAATACGTAACATATTTCACAGGCACTATAGTGGGTGACCGGCACTATTCAACAGGCACTATAGAGGGATATTACTGTGACTGCTGCATTACTCTTTGAAGTACGATAGGGGCGTTAGAAGGGCCTGAACTTGCGCTGTTCTTTCATCTTTGCCACCCTGGCCTTGTCCTGCTCGAACTTGGACCTGAGCGTGGCCAGCTGCTCTCTTCTCGACTCGCGCATCTGGTAATACGAATCATCACGGGCAAACCAAGGTAGGGTAGGGTAAGGCAAGGCATAGGGGGTAAGATAAGGTAAAGCAAGACGCAAAGGAAGGCAATGCAATGTAAGGCAAGGCACGAAAACGTAGGTCGTGTTAACGCAAGACAAGGTAAGGCCAGGGCAAGTCAGGGCAAGGCGCCATTCAGTCAGTCAGTCTCACCAACCAGACGCATAAACAAAAACCCCAATCTGAATCCCGCTACGCCCTAACAGCCGCTGCTACCGCCGACAAAAAGAGGCAAGAACCCCATCTCTCCCCTAATCCATACATACCGTTCCGCATCCACGGGAGTTCCAGGAGAAAACGGTGCATGTTCTCACAGGTTGATGATTTTGATGGAATGCGCAACTCCTGGGGTTGAGGGAGGTAGATACAGTACAGCAACTTAGCCAGCAACTGGACTGGTCGGTACCCATCCAACACCTCAGCAAAAGCAGGAGTCTTTACTAGGGTGAGTACCAAGTAGACTCGGGGGGAGTACCGGGCAACCGAACCCGATCATGTTGGCCATATCATACCCGGGTACACCCAGCGTATAATACGTGCATGTGTACAGGTAGCCCTTTCCTTTCGCTGGTCGTTATGCCTTCGTTTTTTGGGGCTGCATAGACCTCATCATTCCAACGGCTGGTAGGCCGTTCGTTTTTATCACCTGCACGAAACGTCATCGGATTTTACCTTGCGTCACCCCCCACCCCAAGTCCGAATGCCTTCCTCCGATTGAAAACCTTGTAAACCCTACTGAACAAAAGCTTTGACATACTCGTACAAAAAAATCATCAAAACCTTACGCTTACGTACCTGGAATCTGTAAAAGTCGGTCAGCTCCCCGGCGCCGCCTCTCCGCTTCTTCTTGTCCCCCGCAACGCCTGATTCTGCCTCGGAGGGGTTGCCGCTATTTCTTCCCCTCTTTCTCTTGTAGGTAACCGTCACGAAACCGTCGTCGTCTTCGGGGCTTTCGATCATAGCTTTTCTCTCCGCTATTTCCGCCGCCTCTTCCTGCTCGAAACCCTGCAGGGCAGAGTCTACCTCCGCCTGAAAACAGACAAAAAAAAACGTACATATGATTATTAATATATACCAACACGTCAACTAATTCCAACTAATAACGAAAGTCGGGAATTTGTACCAACTTATAAGACGGCGGTAACAGGGACATGCTTCACCAGCCGGAGGACGAGTCTAAACTATGGTGTCACAAGCTCAATTCAACCCTAGGGGGGGTGGGGGGCGGCTCCGGTGGGGGAGGGGGTTACCATGGCCAGAAAGCCATGCCTGGCCAGAAAGCCATGCCTTCACGTATTTTACAGTGAAAAAAACGCTGGAGCCCTACGAGTCAGTACTTAGGTACGAGTATCAATCCCGAGCCAAATGTCAAACACAGTAGTGGTACACAATTGAAAAGTAATCAATAACGAGCGTAGTTAGCACCCCTAGGCATCAATCCCGACCTAAAAGCCACACACAGCGGTAAAAGATTGAAAACTCGTCCATGGCGAGCGAAAGGATGGCTATAGGATGCCCCCCCCGTAAGTGACCCGATTTCATGCTTCATCGTTCACTACTACGTCGTACGCATAGTATTTTACGTATAATAGTGGACCCCCGATCACTCTGGACTTATATTATCTTCCACTTATATCAAGTATTCGGTAATATGAGTATTTCGTATTAATAGTAGTTTTTCACGTTAAGATAGTGGGACCCCGGCCTCGAAAAAAAAAAAAAAAAAACGTGAGCCGAACAAATTCCAAGCAAAGTGGCCACAAAATGGAGATGCAGTTACAACAAAAAGGTTAACAAACACGCTGACCGCGGTTATAACCCATTCAGAACTGAAAAATGTATCCCACTCTAATTCCAAGTAGTTTGTTCCCCCAAAAGGGGGACCGGTTCTTAGGGGGTTGAAAACTCAACTTGACGAGAAAAAAACAAAGCAGAAAAATGCATAGGGAGCGTTAACTCTACAAAAATGCCACAGTAAACGACAAAACAACATAAAGGTGTATGTAGGGGATGGGAGTTGCGGGGACACCTTCCCTTACCTGCAGCGCCTGCCGCGGTGGGAAACTCCGTCGATGTCGCTGGATCAACGCCGCGTAGCCACAAGTCTCGTCGCCGTTCTCGTCTCTTCAAAACGACCAAAACGAAAATACCAAATTGGCGGGCGGAAGGAGACGGCCGGACGGGACCGGCGGGGAGGGGGTAGAGGGAAAATGTAAATTACGGGCGCTGTACGAATATATACATACTATTGGTCTAAAGATAAGGTTTTAAGTGGGGACCAATCACAGTCAATTGGAAAGACGGATCATCTCTCTCATTCGCAAGGTGACGAACAGGGCAAAGATCGCGTTTTTCGAAAACAACGGCCGTAGTACACGAAGGGTATATACGACGGTGCCAAATTACACACCGGGGATGCAATTAAAACTTTGCACACCCTCTGCTCTGCTCTCCCGCTTGGCACCTGGTTCCACCCCGATCTGAACCCTCCAAGCCCCCACCCCTCGGTCAATAATAAGCCGCTGGCAAAGCGGACCAAGCAGCCTGATATGATGACACGCCAACCTGGTCTCCATCAAAACCAAGCAGTTTCTACCAAACGGCCACATCAAAAACCAATAAACTATATCGTGAAGAAAAATATACTATCCAAAAGGGCGTGGCAGAGTTTATTCGCGTTTATTACCCGGTGTGCAAAATTAGCATGTTCCCTCCCCATTCGAGACAATAATGGGTTTCGTAAAAAAAAAAAAAAAAATCGGCATTTTTACCTGTTTTCGTCGTCTGGGGCTTCTTTTTCGACGCCACCGCCGCTGTGTTCTTCACCTTCTTCATCTTCTTGGCCTTCCCCCATTGCATCTCCGCTTGCCGACGCGGGTTCTTGTTTCTTGTCCTCCCCCTCTAGGACACCCGAAGGCAGCTCTTCGAGGGCTAGCGCTTGCTGCACCCCCTTCGTTGACGAGAAGCTGTGGGAACACATTGGGGGTACATGCATAAGTCGCAGAAAAGGAGAAACGCCTCTAGTTATATAACTCCATATGATATAGCCCTCTTGGTGCTGCAAATCGTGTCCTACACTAATTCCAAGTAATTTGTCCGGAATAACGTGGGTGCCGCTCCAAAAAGAGTTAGAGGTGTGATTCCACTTTAATACCCCTTGCTGTCTAAGGGGATAAAACTAGTTGGAGCCCATTTGTAGGTATGCGTTTTTTTACAGTCAGTGTACTATACTGTACCAGTAGTGAAAAGGGCGAACCCAAACACACCTCGGACAGATAGATCATCTACAGATAGATCATCTACAGATAGATCATGTAGAGATAGATCATCTAGAGATAGATGTGCATATAAGATATAAGCCAACCTGCCGTTGTGATAAGCTGTGTAGGATCTGTATATAAGCCAAAGCGTATCTTTTTGGAACCAAAAAGTATCATGTCACGTACGAACGTATCGTATACACCAGGTAAATTATTTGATTTAGTTCCAAGTCGATGTTAACCCGAGGCCCGTGGTATAATATAACTCTATAATTCACCATTCTGTACCTGGTAAGTCTATCCTCGTATCGTACCATATTTCATGCATGTTCTCGTACTGGTGCATTTAATAGTACTCGGGGGTATCGCGAGGATATGGAAACACATATTCATAGTCAGACCGAGATAACTACAACACTACGTACCACTATTTGTTTTTGAGTATTTACGTATCAATAGTGTCCTATTGTTATTCCTATAATGTAGAACGATGGCGACTCTCAGCGGCCGCTTAGGGCTAACGGCCGAGGGGTTGCGACACCGACCAGGTTTCGTTTTTTCTTAGCTCCTATTCAAGGCTTGCCTTCAGTCCCGCCTGTAGCCGTGGCTGTCAGGGGGTCAGGAGCTCTGACACTAAGGAGCTATTTACCAGAGGTACCGTGCTCACTGAAAAATTACAGCAGTAGACACCTTGGGTGCATCGGTACTGCATCACCGTCAAATAAAGCAACGGACTAATAAATAAATAAATGACTCGGCTACAGTAGTCGGGTTTGATAGACCAGCCCCTTTCGTGCAGTTGTCCGATGCTTGACAATTGCCTAATATCTGCCGGTCGCCCCGGTGGTCTAACTGGTAGCCACGAAGCCTGTAGGCCCGGATGTCGAGGGTTCGATTCTCCCCATGGAGGTTTTTATTCTCAAATGACACCGTCTGTCGAGAGCGCATATTATAGCGTGGGTAAGCAAAATTCGACGAGGAGAGTTGACGAGAGAAGAAAGTGCTGAAATCTTCTCGCGATAAAAATGCAAGGCAAGAACCGTAGTGGGGGAGGAGGGAGAAGGACGGAAGTGCGAAGATAAAAAATGGGATGGACAAAAAAAAAAAAAAATCTCACCGCAAAAAATACGCGCTCTATTTGAGACTAGTGCTGTAGTGCTGTAGGCCTAACCACGGCGAAAGGTCCTTCTTGTAGCAATAATAATACCGCCTTCATAAGGCAAGCCCCACTACGTAGTAGGTGATGCTCGCCCTTGAACATGCGTTATCTTGCGTATGAGTGGACCATAGTGAGTAGGGTCTATCTACTATACACACAAAAAACCTATATAATATGTGTGCCTATATTTACTAACTTTATTTGGTCCGGTTTACTATGGCCCTCCGTAATATCATTAGTATCATACCAAGATTGCAAATACGAGATTCGACAAGACAAGACCTCACAGCGTAGCTGTGGCTTTATTTTCTTCTCTTACACTCGACTCGTATATTTACGTGCATATATAGATAGCAACGTAGTCAAATAGGAACGCACCAGACGTGGGCAAATCTAGCGTTGCCCGCGGCCATCCCCTTCTTCGGCCCTGCCGCTGCTCCTGCTGGACGGGTACCCTCGGCGGAAGCTTGGACGTGCACGATGTCTCCGCACTGTGACAGCGCTCTTCGCAACCGCTTCTCGATCGTTTTTCGGCAGAGGTGTCCCCCTGCAAGCCCGCCGATCGTCGACAACAGGCGGGTAAAAACGTGCGCGCATGCAGCCGTGAGCAGGGGGGGCGGAACGGAACGAAGCGGAATGGCACCTGCAGTTAGTCTTGAGTGCAACGACCTACCCATCCGCTAGAAATGAGAACGGTCGTTTTTCAACTCTGTTCTTTGTACTATGTACGTGAAGTACATATACCTGGTACGATGGGTGGTGTGCATGTACAGTGTTGCGTTTGGAATAACCAGGGCTGTAACACGGCAATGCCGGGATGCTTATGTACGACGAAGCGCCAAGAGGGCCGCTGTCGGCGGAGCTTCACACTTCAAGCCACGTACGAGCACCTGGTAAGTCTCTTACGGTACTCGCGTATGTATCTACAACACTTTACAGGGATACCGGTGCAGTGCTCCGGGAGTATCAAGAATACTTGCAACATTAATACTGCGACAACAACGATAACATTGTAAGCAGTTTTTACTGTAAGTGCATACGTATAATATCATACCCGGTACTTGTAAGTACGGTCTGCTGTGTACGAAAGTAGTGTCCTATGATATTGTAATTCCTATAATGTAGAACGGTGGCGACTCTCAGCGGCCGCTTAGGGCTAACGGCCGAGGGGTTGCGACACCGACCAGGTTTCGTTTTTTCTTAGCTCCTATTCAAGGCTTGCCGTCAGTCCCACCTGTAGTAGCCGAGGCCGTCAGGGGGTCAGGGGCTCTGACACTAAGGAGCTATTTACTATTTACTATTTACCAGGTGTACCGTACATATATACCTACAGCCAGTAGTAAAAATAATCGTTTACAGTAATAATCGTTTAAAGTACGATCGTACGAAGCAACTAATAAACCGGTTCGGCTACGAGTACGCGCAGTCAAGCCATTCTCGGTACATGATTGAGTGTATGATACCTGCATCATGCAAGCAGAGGCTCTCGCGAGGCACACACGGTCACGCCTACAAAACACGTCGACGACTTATCTCAGGGACATAACGGGAAACGACCGGCAGGTAAAATCACTGGGACTGGTTGTTTCTCTTTTATGTATGTACGTACCCTTGGGGATCGGCATGCTCTCATACTCTACCGCCTGTAGACTAATGGTGTACCGGTACCTGGTATAGAATACCGGTGGCACCATGACCAGGACGACTAAAATGTGATGCAGAGAGCACGAAATACCGGTACAGCACTACGTACCAGGTATGTATACTGGTACGTCCGTAACACTATCCGATGCTTGACACCGAAGCAAGCGCGAACGATGTAACGGTACCAAACCATGCAGACAACAGCAGTTACGTACAGTAGGTAGTTAACACCGATTCCGACGCTCAGGCCCTGGTGCAGCGAAAGAAAGGACGGACACAGCAGTGTGTACTCGTACATACCTTCCGTACAACATACGAGTAACGCCTTCGGAGAAAGAGTATGCTATACCAGAAACCCCCCAAGAGTCGACAAGGTCTCATGGTTGTAGGTTGTGGGTGTGGACTATATGGGTAGACTATGCCACGAGCACACCAGCGGCGGCCGCATGCACTACGAGTACGGGCATCGATAGGTGCACTCGTCAGTGGGCCCAGGAGCCACCCATCGTTCATCCAAGTCGAGTTCCACACCGCCATCGAAGCACCCGCCTCTAGAACCGAGCAGCTGCATTCGCAATCGATGCCTCGCCTGCTATCCTGTCGTCTACGCGCACATGTCAACGCAAAAGCACCACAACAGTGTCACACGCGAGGTGCACGCGAAGCATCCATACTCCGAGCAAGGAGGGGCAGCTGCGAGTCGTGAGCTCCTTCGTTGCTCTAACCAATGACTACGAGTACTCTTAATAATACCAGGTAATGTATACCCACAGGAGCATTTGGGAAACCAGAAACAGAAGAAGCAATGCACGGACGCGCACCTTGATCGTCGACGTTCCCGACGAACAGCGTCCTCCCCTTGGCGATCACTGCCTCTCCGCTGTCGCCCCCCTCCGAGGAACGGGTGGCCTTGAAGACGCCACGGTGTTCCTTGAGGTGCACATGTCTGAACCCAGTGCCGCCTTCAAGGCTTTGGGGCACCACCCGGTACCCCTTTGCTAGGACCACCATCGAAGATGTGTGGGCTTGGGCCAGGCCTTGGGCCGCACTCGAGCAGCGATAGGAAGAAGACGTGTAGAGAATACGCAGTGTCTTGAGACTAGAGGGTAGACGACTCTGTGTCCTTCGAGGCACTCACTGGTCTACGGTGCACTGCGCACAGCTTAGATGAACTCGGGGGATTTTTCTAGGTACGCCCGCTCAAAACCGCCTTCCATAACATCGAAACCCCTCATTTGCCTCTCGGGGGATAATATCGACGATACAACGCAGAACCGCCGGACCGGAGGGCAGCCGAGGACATCTGGTGCGTAACCCTCTCTGAGACTATTGTCGTTTAAAGCTTCAGTTGTTCGATTTCGGGCGGCGTTGATTTTGCCCCCGTCGTTGTTTCTGTGGATCCTGCATCTCTTTGTGATTTCTCATTTGCCGTCCACACGGTGTTGCGACCCCCTCTTACGGGACGGAGGGAACAAACGCTGCGCTAGTCGTGAGGCTGCCGGGTGCGCCGCCCGGCAATCCTTGCTGTACCCCTTCATACCCCGCGTCTTGCTGCTGTCTGTGCATGTGTACGTCCCAGTTGTTTCCACATCGCGGGTAATGGCGCTTGGATTTTGTGTAGTTCTGTAGTGTGGTATTCGTACCAGCCCACGACCCTTCCCCCTTTTGCTCGAGAATTTGACGATTTTTACAAACAGCATCGGCCGCACGAAGCAAAGCGGGCTTCTCGCTATTCTCTATGAACCAGTATATACCAGCAGTAGATTGGGGGATGGTGCTGCTTACCGGCATAATAAGGCAGGACCACTTCAGAGCAAGGAGGTGTGCGGCATCTATGACACGCAACACGCCTGTAGCACGGACGATCGTACAGCAGCAATATGTCGTATATACGTTGACAGTTTGCATTCAACGACGGATGGCAGACAGTATTAATATTAATAATAGCCGGTCGCCCCGGTAGAGTAGTGGTCAGCTTCAAAGACCACTATCATTGGTACCCAAGATCGAATCCCACCGTGGTGAGAGATTTTGTCTTTATTTGAAAAAATAAAAAGGAACCAATTGCTGAGAGCGCCTTCGTGGCGTGGGTAGGCGGAATCCGACGCAAGTCGACGAGGGAAGAAAGTGCTGAAATCTTCTCGCGATAAAAATGCAAGGCAAGAACCGTAGTGGGGGAGGAGGGAGAAGAGCCTACTTTGTGACCCCGGATCTGAGTTACGACTATTAGGAAGGAGAGAGAAAGGAAGGGCGAAGATAATAAATGGGATGGAGAAAAAAAAAAAAAGAAAAAGAAAAAAAAGTAAAGAGCACACTTCTCATGTACCGGTCTGTACGTAAATATAAAGACCGCTTTATTTTTTCTATGAAAACGAGTACGTAGTCAAGGTACGAGTAGTCCTTATTTTTGTGGCAGTAACCTGCTGAGCTTGAGCAAACATTTCGATGCTACTACGTACTGTACTGCAGCATGCCCCCCCCCCCAGCCACCCTGTTCGTGAGTTAGCTGTAAGTCGGTTGGTTTGCTGGCTTCACGTCAGAGTTCAAACTGTCTACCAGGTAACTGTTCATTGTTACTATTAATAGATTCCTGTACGTATGGTCAAATTGGTACCCTCGGACCACGTGCGGGAGGGACATCAGCGGTGAGGACAATGTCTTCTATTAATACCTACGTGGCAGCATTGTCTTACAGCAGCAGCCGCAGCACAGCAGCAGCCAACGTAGAGATATCATATGATACCATTCACCATTCCGTCGCATTGTGTTGGGCCGGTTTGGACTGTTGTGTTAAGCAGCACAGCAGTAGCAACGACAGCGGGGTGGTGGGTATATTGTTTTTCGTACAAGCAGCAGGGTGCTGTATATGCCGAATCAAAGGTCGCCACAGCAGCAGTAGCAGCAGCAGTCCAGCATCGCAGCAGTACCAGCATTAGCGAGCGTAGTCTGAGGTCTGAGATACTTGATTGAGTACATAGCGAAGTAGCCAATGGACTGACTTCGTCTTGCATCAAAGCAAACACACCAGTCGGTACCAAGACGCAGAGCTCCGCACATTCCCGCAAAGCGCAAAGCAACTACGAGTACTACTGACTAGTATTTGGAACCCCTTGACAGCGACCAAAACAACGACCACTGCTGTGGTACTATCAACCGTGTAGGAGCAGCGTCAGCGCCCAGCAGCACGGGTGGGCTGATGATGCGCCCGTGCCGTACAACTCCTTGCATTGTAACTCGGACACTGAATTGTACTATTAATACTACGGGGGACCATAGTAAATACAGAGTAGGACCTATGGTAGATACTAAAATCTATATATTTGCCTAGTCAACAATAGTTGGTTCTGTTTACTACAGTATGGCCCCCCGTGATATATACCCCCCAATACGCAGCGGCCTTTGCTGCACGAGTAGTCATCAGTCATTTGTTCTCCCTTAAGTCCGAGAAAGGTTAGTGTCTCAGTGACTAGTGACTGCTGTAATGCCTACTGGTAGGGTGGCAACTCCCTAGGCGGCGACGTGTATTGCTGTAGTCAGCACACTCACAGCCAGCTTACAATCCAATCCCATAATGTATTCATGGGGGACCGTAAAACAATAGGGACCAAATATTGTTATAATAATACAAAATAGGGGAAAAAAATAGTTTTTTGGTCTGTACCGTAGGTCCTATTTCCTACCAGGTATTTCCTATGGTCCCCCGGAATAGCACGAGGCTGTTATTCCGTGTGGCCCTCACAACAACATCTGAAAAAAAAAAAATCTCTCTCTCTCTCACTCGCTGCGTGTTTTGTGATGGTCCCTGCTTTCCAAACCGCAGGCAAATCTTACATGTCTTACTACGGTAGTGGTGGTGGCGGCGGCGGTGGCGGCGGTGGCGGTGGAGGGTATGGAGGCGGTGGTGGGTATGGAGGGGGAGGGGGGGGGGGGGGGGAGGAGGGCCAAGGGGGGGGGGCATGAGCATGTACGGAGGAGGAGGGGACGGAGGTGGCATGGACCGCAACCCTCGTGACAGGTGATTTGTTGTTGTTGTTGTTGTTGTTGTTTTTGTTTTTTTTTGTCGTCCGGCGGAATGGTAAACATTTTCGAGCTGCATGTTCGTTTTCGGGGCTAAACTGCCCGTGTTGGTGTTGGTGCTTGGGTTGGTGTTGGTGTTGGTGTCGTCGTTGGTGTTGGCGTTGGTGTTGGTGTCGTCGTTGGTGTTGGCGTTGGTGTTGGTGTTGGTGTTAGTTGTTAGTATTGGCGTTGGTGTTGTTCCTGGCGTTGGTGTTGGCATTTTTCATGTATTGGTGGGCGTTGGTATTGGTTGCACAGGCGGAAGCACTTTGGTCTATATATATCATATGGGTGATACTGCCGTCACTGGGTGGTAAATTTTATATTTTTTTCGTGCCCGTGGTGGTGAATGCCTGCTGGAAGCTTAACCTTTGGTGTACGCCACTCGAAGGAAATCTAAGAGAAAAGATAAAAAATAAAACATTTCCGTCGAGAGTATCACCAATTTGTCTCAAAATAGAAGACACCTTTTCTCATTACCTTTTTGTACAAACGGTCCTTGTATTTCGGGACATGGTGGTATTCGTTTCACTTTTTGCTTTGTGCGTATATTTTGTACCGGGATGTGTTACGTAGGGCTCCACGGTTAGCGGCGGTGGGATGCTTCGATGTTGTAGGCTTCGATCGAATCATCGGGCGACACGCTACACGCCAGCCGATTATACGTGTGGGGTTCTTGATTTTGTTGTCCCTGAAGCGTTTCTGTTGTCGCCCGGAGAACCCCCCCCTCTTGAATATATCAACCTATCAATCCATCAACTTACGGACCAACCCATCAATCAATCCGTCAATTTATCAACCTTTGGAGCCATCTTTGAATTAAGCAGTCCTTGAACCGATCAATCAACCCACCAGTCTACGAATTAGTCCATCAACCCCGTCAATCGATCCACGAGTCAATGCATCAATACACCCCATCCACGAACGGCAAGTGCTGTCAATCTGCCACACTATCCCCTCCACAAGACAGCCGCAAAATACAACGTCTCGAAACGTCACCAATTCCGCCGCTCCTCCCTCTTACCACCTTTTACAACCCCCCCCCCCCCTTCTATGCATGAACAGGAACGGCATGTCTGGAGCGGCCAGGGGAGGCGCCGAGCATTTAGCGCGCATTCACGGCACAGAGGAGGACAAGGTGAGTTTCGAGGTTGCGCGGGAAGGAGGGCGGATGGGGGGGGGGGTGGGATGTTTTTCGGTTCGAGGAGGTGTGATGGTACCCAGCCCAGCCCGCACATTGGACCTCTTAGCCGCAAATATGGGGAATGATGGCACATCGCGAAAAAAAATGAGCCGCGGTCACTGCTTTTTTGTCCTAAATTGTCGCCACTTAAACGTACCTGGTGTACTAGTTACGTATTGGCAAGGATCGGTCACGGCATTTCGTTTTAAGTCGCCGTCATCTCACACTATTAACTGCCGTCGCTCCCCATCTTTACTTGGCGACGGTACAGCAACTAAGGACCCGTGTATAGCAGTAACAAAAAGGGGGGGCGTTGTTTTGTGGGCAAATTATTACTTACAATAGTATTAATAGTGTTGAGACATGGAACAAGAATCGAGTGCGATACGATTTCGATAAACAAAAACAAAAACACTCCGATACCATCTCTCTATAGCGTTGATGGGTTGAAGCTTTCGTTCAGTATCTGAGTGAGAAAGACGGGGGTGCCAGAGGGGATGGAGGGCAAAAACACGTTCGATACGATTGATCGAATGTTCGATATTTCGATATACCAACACTTTCGATGCGATATCCAACACACTATTAGTATCGGTTTGAGCCTCTTTTGGCCTCTATATCTCTGGTTGTTTGTCTAGGTTTGTAGGGAGTTGTGGTCAGTCAAGGTGCCTGCTTTTTTTTGGCGCCACGACAGCAGTTCTGTGCGTTTGCTCACAATGATGCTTTTCGCGTTTTTTTTTTCCGCCATGTATTTATTGTTAGTGTTCCATTGATTGTTGTGTCGTTTTTGTTTATTGTGTTTCCTCACGGTGTTTCGTGTTTTGACTCTCATTGCTTTTTTGTTCGTGTTTTAAGTTCCGTTTCTTTTTTTACCATGTATTCATTGTTGATGCATTGGTTGTTGTGTCGTTTGTTAATTTTGTTTCTCATTATCTGTGTTTTGACTCTCATTTGTTTTTTGTTATTCGCGTGTTTTTTCTTTCTTTATTTCTTTTTCTTGGTCACAGGTGAACTGCCCGTTTTTCTACAAGATTGGCGCGTGTCGGCACGGGGACAGGTGCTCTCGGCAGCACCACAAGCCCCCCTNACGGCACATCGCGAAAAAAAATGAGCCGCGGTCACTGCTTTTTTGTCCTAAATTGTCGCCACTAAAACGTACCTGGTGTAATAGTTACACCTATTGGCAAGGATCGGTCACGGCATTTCGTTTTAAGTCGCCGTCATCTCACACGATTAACTGCCGTCGCTCCCCATCTTTGCTTGGCGACGGTACAGCAACTAAGGACCCGTGTATAGCAGTAAAAAAAGGGGGGGGCGTTGTTTTGTGGGCAAATTATAACTTACAATAGTATTAATAGTGTTGAGACATGGAACAAGAATCGAGTGCGATACGATTCCGATAAACAAAAAACAAAAAACTCCGATACCATCTCTCTATAGCGTTGATGGGTTGAAGCTTTCGTTCGGTATCTGAGTGAGAAATACGGGGGTGCCAGAGGGGATGGAGGGCAAAAGCACGTTCGATACGATTGGTCGAATGTTCGATATTTCGATATACCAACACTTTCGATGCGATACCCAACACACTATTAGTATCGGTTTGAGCCTCTTTTGGCCTCTGTATCTGTGGTTGTTTGTAGGGAGTTGTGGTCAGTCAAGGTGCCTGCTTTTTTTTGGCGCTACAACAGCAGTTCTGTGCGTTTGCTCACAATGATGCTTTTCGCGTTTTTTTTCCCGCCATGTATTTATTGTTGGTGTTCCAATTGATTGTTGTGTCGTTTTTGTTTATTGTGTTTCCTCACGGTGTTTCGTGTTTTGACTCTCATTGCTTTTTTGTTCGTGTTTTATGTTCCGTTTCTTTTTTTACCATGCATTCATTGTTGATGCATTGGTTGTTGTGTCGTTTGTTAATTGTGTTCCTCACGATGTTTTGTGTTTTGACTCTCATTTGTTTTTTTTTATTCGCGTGTTTTTTCTTTCTTTACTTTTTTTCTTGGTCACAGGTGAACTGCCCGTTTTTCTACAAGATTGGCGCGTGTCGGCACGGGGACAGGTGCTCTCGGCAGCACCACAAGCCCCCCTTCAGCCAGACCATTCTCGTGCAGAATCTCTACCAAAACCCCATATCTGCGGTCATGGCCGCCGGAGGAGACCCGTCTCAGCTGCCCAAGGACCACGTGCAGGACGACGTGAGCATTAATTGATGTGTCGATTGGTTGGTTGATGTGTCGATTGATTGATTGATTGATGTGTCGATTGATTGGTGTGTTGTTGTACGTATGCTATATTGATTGGTTTGTTGATTGTGGGAAGCTTAACCTACGTTGGGAATCCACAGGGGACGCTATTCGAAATTCCCCGGGTTCGCGCCTGCGGCGTTTTCCAGCGTCCGATAGACAGCCTGGCACCTCCGGGAGATTTGCCTCTGGCTTGTGTTTTTACGATGATACCAGGTACCTGGTGCGAGGAATACGCGATAAGGCGTGCCTGGAAAACTCATATAGTCACCCCCTCGTTTTTTTCTTCTTGTTTAGTCGTTCCTTGTGATAATTAGCTGACCTATGGCATCGACGGTCTTACTACATCCTTTCCTCATTGTGGATATTTTGAGTTTTGGTGGTTGATCTTGTTTTTTTTCTGTCTTTTATCTCGTTTGGCCCTTTTGCCCAGTTTGAGGACTTCTTCGAGGAGGTGTACCAGGAGCTCAGCAAGTTCGGAGAAATTTCCGAGATGAACGTCTGCGATAACCTCGGGGACCACCTCATCGGGAACGTCTATGTCAAGGTCAGCTCCGTTGCTGGGTTCTGTTTGATGTGTTTGTTGTCTTGAGCAGGGTACGTACAGGCATGAGAAAGTATCGACACTGCACATTTTGTTTCAAACCTATATACCGGGGGAGGGGTAGACTATAACCAAGTGCGTATATATGTACTCGTAAAAAAAAAGAAGAAAAACATTTTTTTTTTCATGCACAATAATCTCATCCCACTGTTTTTTCTTGTTGCTGACCTTTTTAGGAGTGTGGGTCGCCTTTTACCCGACCCGACCCGACCCGAGAGGGTTGACCCGGCACGTGAGCATCCCTGTTTTTTTCGGCCAGCGATTCGCCTCTAGTGATCCGTCAGTTCCGATACTCTGTACTGTACTGTACTGTACTGTACTGTACTGTACTGTACTGTACTGTACTGTACTGTACTGTACTGTACTGTACTGTACTGTACTGTACTGTTTTTTTTTGTTTTGTTTTGTACGTACATATTGTAGGCGTTTCCACACACAGGACACTCGACACACTTGTTTGACGGGCTCGGGAGAGGATGCTACTTCCAAAGCTTTCACAATGTCGGACAGATAGATCATCTACAGATATATCATCTCCAGAAAAAGCATCCACAGATAGATCATCTACAGATATACCACCTAGATCCTAACCTGCCGTTGTTAAGATGCTGTGCAGGATCTGTCTATTAAAATAGTACAGATCCAATCTAGGAAACAAGTCCTACAGAGTAGATGACACAGATCAGGAACCATTATCTACCCTAACAGATCTAGACATTCTGGCTCTGGCTTGTTTGCTCTACCGTTCAGAGTCTTCATCTCATTGTTCTTAAGGAACTTCAGCAGCTCTTCCCCGTTCTTATTCTTAGTTACTTCCCCATACTGTCCAATGTTATCGTTCGGTTTGCTTGCCCTCCCAATTCTTGAGTTAAAATCTCCGACTAGTACTACTTCTCCTTGTCTTTTACCCTTATAGGACTGGAGTCCCGTTTTGGGGACAAATCACTTGTAATTAGAGTGGATTGTCCCCAAAACGGGTCTGCAGTCCCGCAAGGGTTAAGTGGGAATGGATTATCTGCCCGGTGTTGAATAAGAATCTTCCAAACAAGGGGAAGGTCTCACCCACAGCCCCCCTCATTCCCACCCCTGGCCTATGCTTGCCTGTGGTTGTGTTTGGCGTCCCGTATTGACAGTTCATGGACGAGGAGGACGCCGACTCAGCGCTGAAAGGACTCATGGGCAGGTGGTACGCGNAAAACAATAGGGACCAAATATTGTTATAATAATACAAAATAGGGGAAAAAAATAGTTTTTTGGTCTGTACCGTAGGTCCTATTTCCTACCAGGTATTTCCTATGGTCCCCCGGAATAGCACGAGGCTGTTATTCCGTGTGGCCCTCACAACAACATCTGAAAAAAAAAAAATCTCTCTCTCTCTCACTCGCTGCGTGTTTTGTGATGGTCCCTGCTTTCCAAACCGCAGGCAAATCTTACATGTCTTACTACGGTAGTGGTGGTGGCGGCGGCGGTGGCGGCGGTGGCGGTGGAGGGTATGGAGGCGGTGGTGGGTATGGAGGGGGAGGGGGGGGGGGGGGGGAGGAGGGCCAAGGGGGGGGGGCATGAGCATGTACGGAGGAGGAGGGGACGGAGGTGGCATGGACCGCAACCCTCGTGACAGGTGATTTGTTGTTGTTGTTGTTGTTGTTGTTTTTGTTTTTTTTTGTCGTCCGGCGGAATGGTAAACATTTTCGAGCTGCATGTTCGTTTTCGGGGCTAAACTGCCCGTGTTGGTGTTGGTGCTTGGGTTGGTGTTGGTGTTGGTGTCGTCGTTGGTGTTGGCGTTGGTGTTGGTGTCGTCGTTGGTGTTGGCGTTGGTGTTGGTGTTGGTGTTAGTTGTTAGTATTGGCGTTGGTGTTGTTCCTGGCGTTGGTGTTGGCATTTTTCATGTATTGGTGGGCGTTGGTATTGGTTGCTCAGGCGGAAGCACTTTGGTCTATATGTATCATATGGGTGATACTGCCGTCACTGGGTGGTAAATTTTATATTTTTTTCGTGCCCGTGGTGGTGAATGCCTGCTGGAAGCTTAACCTTTGGTGTACGCCACTCGAAGGAAATCTAAGAGAAAAGATAAAAAATAAAACATTTCCGTCGAGAGTATCACCATTCTGTCCCAAAATATAAGACACCTTTTCTCATTACCTTTTTGTACAAACGGTCCTTGTATTTCGGGACATGGTGGTATTCGTTTCACTTTTTGCTTTGTGCGTATATTTTGTACCGGGATGTGTTACGTAGGGCTCCACGGTTAGCGGCGGTGGGATGCTTCGATGTTGTCGGCGTCGATCGAATCATCGGGCGACACGCTACACGCCACCATATTATACGTGTGGGGTTCTTGATTTTGTTGTCCCTGAAGCGTTTCTGTTGTCGCCCGAAGACACCCCCCCCTCTTGGATACATCAACCTATCAATCCATCAACTTACGGACCAACCCATCAATCAATCCGTCAATTTATCAACCTTTGGAGCCATCTTTGAATTAAGCAGTCCTTGAACCGATCAATCAACCCACCAGTCTACGAATTAGTCCATCAACCCCGTCAATCGATCCACGAGTCAATGCATCAATACACCCCATCCACGAACGGCAAGTGCTGTCAATCTGCCACACTATCCCCTCCACAAGACAGCCGCAAAATACAACGTCTCGAAACGTCACCAATTCCGCCGCTCCTCCCTCTTACCACCTTTTACAACCCCCCCCCCCCCTTCTATGCATGAACAGGAACGGCATGTCTGGAGCGGCCAGGGGAGGCGCCGAGCATTTAGCGCGCATTCACGGCACAGAGGAGGACAAGGTGAGTTTCGAGGTTGCGCGGGAAGGAGGGCGGATGGGGGGGGGGGTGGGATGTTTTTCGGTTCGAGGAGGTGTGATGGTACCCAGCCCAGCCCGCACATTGGACCTCTTAGCGGCAAATATGGGGAATGACGGCACATCGCGAAAAAAAATGAGCCGCGGTCACTGCTTTTTTGTCCTAAATTGTCGCCACTATAAACGTACCTGGTGTACTAGTTAACCGTATTGGCAAGGATCGGTCACGGCATTTCGTTTTAAGTCGCCGTCATCTCACACGTATTAACTGCCGTCGCTCCCCATCTTTACTTGGCGACGGTACAGCAACTAAGGACCCGTGTATAGCAGTAAAAAAAGGGGGGGGCGTTGTTTTGTGGGCAAATTATACTTACAATAGTATTAATAGTGTTGAGACATGGAACAAGAATCGAGTGCGATACGATTTCGATAAACAAAAACAAAAACACTCCGATACCATCTCTCTATAGCGTTGATGGGTTGAAGCTTTCGTTCGTATCTGAGTGAGAAATGACGGGGGTGCCAGAGGGGATGGAGGGCAAAAGCACGTTCGATACGATTGATCGAATGTTCGATATTTCGATATACCAACACTTTCGATGCGATACCCAACACACTATTAGTATCGGTTTGAGCCTCTTTTGGCCTCTATATCTGTGGTTAGTTTGTAGGGAGTTGTGGTCAGTCAAGGTGCCTGCTTTTTTTTGGCGCACAGACAGCAGTTCTGTGCGTTTGCTCACAATGATGCTTTTCGCGTTTTTTTTCCCGCCATGTATTTATTGTTGTGTTCCAATTGATTGTTGTGTCGTTTTTGTTTATTGTGTTTCCTCACGGTGTTTCGTGTTTTGACTCTCATTGCTTTTTTGTTCGTGTTTTAAGTTCCGTTTCTTTTTTTACCATGATTCATTGTTGATGCATTGGTTGTTGTGTCGTTTGTTAATGTTGTTCTCGATGTTTTGTGTTTTGACTCTCATTTGTTTTTTGTTATTCGCGTGTTTTTTCTTTCTTTACTTTTTTTTCTTGGTCACAGGTGAACTGCCCGTTTTTCTACAAGATTGGCGCGTGTCGGCACGGGGACAGGTGCTCTCGGCAGCACCCAAGCCCCCCTTCAGCCAGACCATTCTCGTGCAGAATCTCTACCAAAACCCCATATCTGCGGTCATGGCCGCCGGAGGAGACCCGTCTCAGCTGCCCAAGGACCACGTGCAGGACGACGTGAGTATTAATTGATGTGTCGATTGGTTGATTGATGTGTCGATTGATTGATTGATTGATGTGTCGATTGATTGGTGTGTTGTTGTACGTATGCTATATTGATTGGTTTGTTGATTGTGGGAAGCTTAACCTACGTTGGGGATCCACAGGGAACGCTATTATAATTTCCCCGGGTTTTCGCCTGCTTCGTTTTCCAGCGTCCGATAGACAGCCTGGCACCTCCGGGAGATTTGCCTCTGGCTTGTGTTTTTACGATGATACCAGGTACCTGGTGCGAGGTATAAGCGATAAGGCGTGCCTGGAAAACTCGTATGGTCACCCCCTCGTTTTTTTCTTCTTGTTCAGTCGTTCCTTGTGATAATTAGCTGACCTATGGCATCGACGGTCTTACTACATCCTTTCCTCATTGTGGATATTTTAAGTTTTGGTGGTTGATCTTGTTTTTTTTTCTGTCTTTTCTCTCGTTTGGCCCTTTCGCCCAGTTTGAGGACTTCTTCGAGGAGGTGTACCAGGAGCTCAGCAAGTTCGGAGAAATTTCCGAGATGAACGTCTGCGATAACCTCGGGGACCACCTCATCGGGAACGTCTATGTCAAGGTCAGCTCCGTTGCTGGGTTCTGTTTGATGTGTTTGTTGTCTTGAGCAGGGTACGTACAGGCATGAGAAAGTATCGACACTGCACATTTTGTTTCAAACCTATATACCGGGGGAGGGGTAGACTAAAACCAAGTGCGTATATATGTACTCGTAAATAAAAAATAAAAAAGTGTTTTTTTTTTATGCACAGTAATAATAATCTCATCCCACTGTTTTTTTTCTTGTTGCTGACCTTTTTAGAAGTGTGGGTGGCCTTTTACCCGACCCGACCCGACCGGACCCGAGAGGGTCGACCCGGCCCGTGAACATCCCTGTTTTTTTCGGCCAGCGATTCGCCTCTAGTGATCCGTCAGTTCCGATACTGTGCTGTACTGTACTGTTTTTTTTTGTTTTGTTTTGTACGTACATATTGTAGGCGTTTCCACACACAGGACACTCGACACACTTGTTTGACGGGCTCGGGAGAGGATGCTACTTCCAAAGCTTTCACAATGTCGGACAGATAGATCATCTACAGATATATCATCTCCAGAAAAAGCATCCACAGATAGATCATCTACAGATATACCACCTAGATCCTAACCTGCCGTTGTTAAGATGCTGTGCAGGATCTGTCTATTAAAATAGTACAGATCCAATCTAGGAAACAAGTCCTACAGAGTAGATGACACAGATCAGGAACCATTATCTACCCTAACAGATCTAGACATTCTGGCTCTGGCTTGTTTGCTCTACCGTTCAGAGTCTTCATCTCATTGTTCTTAAGGAACTTCAGCAGCTCTTCCCCGTTCTTATTCTTAGTTACTTCCCCATACTGTCCAATGTTATCGTTCGGTTTGCTTGCCCTCCCAATTCTTGAGTTAAAATCTCCGACTAGTACTACTTCTCCTTGTCTTTTACCCTTATAGGACTGGAGTCCCGTTTTGGGGACAAATCACTTGTAATTAGAGTGGATTGTCCCCAAAACGGGTCTGCAGTCCCGCAAGGGTTAAGTGGGAATGGATTATCTGCCCGGTGTTGAATAAGAATCTTCCAAACAAGGGGAAGGTCTCACCCACAGCCCCCCTCATTCCCACCCCTGGCCTATGCTTGCCTGTGGTTGTGTTTGGCGTCCCGTATTGACAGTTCATGGACGAGGAGGACGCCGACTCAGCGCTGAAAGGACTCATGGGCAGGTGGTACGCGGGAAGGCCCATCATGTGCGAGTTCAGCCCCGTCACCGACTTCAGGGAGGCTCGCTGCCGCCAGTTCGACGAGGGCACATGCAACAGGCGCGTTTTGATTGATTGGTTGGTCGGTCGGTTTGGTTTAATGAGTTGGTTGTTTTCGTTGGGTGGTTGGCTGTATCATAGGTGGATTGATTTGGTTGGTTGGTTAGTTTGTCGCATGGTTGGAAGATCTGTTGGTTGGTTGTTAGTAGGTTGGTTGGTTGTTTGATTGGTTGGTTGGACGGTTGATTGGTCGGTTGGTTGGACGGTTGGTTTGGCCATTTTATTGGTTGGTACGTTGTCCGGTAGTTGGTTTGTTGATTGGTCGGTTGGTTTGTTGGTTGGTTGGTTGCTTGCGTGCTTTATTGGCTGGTGTGATTGGTTGGTTGGTTTGTTGGTTGGTATGGTTTGTTGGTTTGTTGGTTGGTTGGTTCGTTGGTTGGTTAGATGGATGGGTGGGTGGGTGGGTGGGTGAGTGGTGTGTTATACGGCAATCGCGCTATTGTGAAAGAAGCATGCCATGTTCCGCCGAAGTAAAGTCAGCTGACAATTTTTTTTCTAGCCGATCGCCCGCAACCAAAACCTGATATAAGCAAGCAACCCCCTCCCGGGACTCAGAACGACTGAATCGTGGTTGGTTGTGTGCTTGATTGTGTGTGTGTTTTTTTGTCTGTCTCGTGTTTTTCTGTCACCAGGTATTCACAATTGGTTGTTTTCATTGTTTTTTAGGCGGTATTGGATTCAACCCCGTGTTTTCACGCCATATACCGTACACTACTGCTGCTGCTGCTATTGTTTGCGTGCGTGCCTGTCTCACCTATGACTTTTTTTGCCGACATGCCTGCTCCTCTAACTTGCCTCTACCGCACGGCGCTGTTGCCGTTGCCGCCGCCGTCGCCTTTGCCATGTGTTGGGGTCTGGGTCGTCTTTTGTTCTCCGTGTTACAGGGGAGGACAGTGCAACTTCATGCACGTTAAGCCGGTGCCCCGCTTGGTCTCGTCCTACCTGGAAAGGGTGAGTTCGGGCGGCGGAATATAACAGCATCGATACCACAGCCGTTGTCCTTGGAGTTCTTGCCTTTGTAGCAGCGACGGTGCTTTCGTGTTGTTGCCTTTGTGACAGCCACGGTGCTTTTACGTGTGTTTGTGGTTTAGTGTGGTCACGTATAAGCAAGATGTCCGATCACAACCAGCTTTCACGTAAGGATATAGATACACACGGATGGATGGATGCCCAATCGGGATTGTGGAGTCTCGATTTTTTGTTTTTGTGTGTTCGTGTCTTAGCCCTTTTTGTAGCGCACTGTACATAAAACATGCATCTGGCTCTAATTCCAAGTTATTTTCCCTCTGAACGGGAGTGCGGTCTTACTTTAAAGGGGTTAACCCCGTGCAGGACACGCCTCACTGCACCCCCGCTCCGGCAAAAAACTAAAATGGTTGGAATTTGATTTAGATGCATCCATGTTTCTGAACAGTGCAAAAAGTACCAAAACGCAAACTTGCTTTGTACGTATATTAGGAGATTGACAAGTTTCGGCGCGTCGAGCACTCTTTTGGCCTTATTTTATGCAAAAGAAGTATACGTAAATATTTGGGTCCTCTTTTATTTTTCATTTTTTTATTGTTTGGTGCTGTTTGTTGGTTTCATTTCGACGTTGATGGGCGATTGGTTCAAGTCCTCGGCAAAAGCCACCAAATAGGTGACTTCTACTGTACCACAACGTTGACTGCTGTGGCTCGGCTATTGTAGGGGTTTCCACACATACAATGGAGCGTGTTTCTACCAGGGGGGTGGGGAGCATTTGTCTAGAAGCAGACGGGTATTGCCTTGACAGAGAGTCTTGACAGCCGACAGCTCGACAATGACATACGACATGTCTCCTAACGTATTTTTGATTGCAGTGGCCCATGTGCCTGTTTCTCTCTTCGCTTTTTTTTTACGGTTTCATCTCCCGAGAAGAGTCATTTCGACACCATCACTACCGAGCGGCACACATTTATAAGGATACTCGTGTCGTACACAGCAGCGGCCCTCACTTCTAGTGGCCCCTGTGCCTTTATTCCTCGGCGCTTTTTTTTTTTACGGTTACTTGTTCACGTTGCTCGGTGATTGGTTCAGGTCCTCCGCAAGATGAAAGGTGGCGGTGGGGGCGACGACGATGACCACGGAGGGGACCGCCGCAGCAAAAAGCGATCCCGCAGCCGCTCCAGGGACCGGGACAGGTGAAACAAAAAACGAGCCGGTTTCCGGTTTCGGTCGGTCTTTGACAAAACCGGAAAAAACAGCCCTAAAAACGTCGGTTTCAGTCGGCAAAAACCGACGGAAAAAACCGACGGAAAAACAATTTTCCGGTATTCACAACAGTGGCGACAAAATAAACAAACTTCAAACACGAAAATTAAATACGGAACCATTTTTTGATGCCGTGTTTGGTCATCACTTGTCTTCAACGGCCTTATGGGTAAGACATGAAAATACAGCGGTGAAAACCTGATTTTTTCGAAGCGAACATGTTCATAAACCGTCGAAATATGCAGTGCAACTTGAACTCCCCAGGAAGGCACAAAACACGAAGAGGGATCAATGACGTGGTACACCATTATTGTTTCTGGTCATCGCGTCTACTAATGAATATTAATTCATCCCTTCGGCGTCAAGTCGTCCATCAAACATCATCAAGAATCAAGTTTTCCATCAAGTATCAAGCCACCCATCGTACGTCAAGTCATCCTTCAAATTTCACGTTATCGATTAAACATCAAGTTAATCTATCAGCCATCAAGCCATCCTTCGAGTATCGAGTCGTCCACCGAACATCAAGCCACCCATCAAACTTGATCAACCGTCAAATCATCAAGTCATCAAGTCATCTGTCAACCATCAAGTCGTCTATCCAACATCAATTCATCGATCAAGCACCGAGTCATCCTTTTGACCATCAAGTAATCTATCAAAAACCTCCAGCGATGCATCAAACATCAAGCCATCCATCAAACATCAAATAATCTATCAAACATCAAGTGGTGCATCAAACATGAAGCCATCCATCAAACACAGGCACTGCGGTCCTTCGTAAGTTGTCAATGGTCCAAGCCCCTAAAACATATCATGCATATGTCCTTTCGTAGACTGAACGTAATTCGTTTTGTTCGTTATTCTTAGACGCGATGGCTGTGCAGTTTGGGGTTTTAACCTTGTCCTCTGTTTGTTTTCTTCTTCTTGTCGCCTTGCAGGAAGAAGCGCAGCAGGTCTCGCGAGCGGCGCAGCAGCAGGCGCAGCCGCAGCCGTGACCGTGGGTCGGGCGACAAGCATGAGAGACGGAGTCATCGCGACAGGGACAGGGACAGGTGACGAACAGGGGGCTTGTTGGGGAGTGGCTTGGTGACGGTGGTGGTGGTGGTGTTGGTTGAGTCGGCTATTCTTGTTGTGTTGGTACTGCTAATAGTTGTGTTGGTGGTGGTGGTGGTGGCGCTGTTGACGGTGGGCAGTGGAGGGCGGTGGGTGGTGTTGGTTGTGTTGGTGATGGTAACGGTGGTGGCGGCGGTGGTGGTGGTGGTGGTAGTGGTTCGAGTTATGCCGTTTTTTTTTTCGCGGGCGCGCTTGTGTGTAGGCGTTTGGGATGTTCTGCATATATCCGGACAGTAACGGTGGGCTTGCTTTTCACGCGTCCTGTCTGTTTCTCGCTAGGCTTTGCTTGTAGGCTTGTTACCTTTAGGTTTCAATGAAGAACGAACGAGCGGTCTATGTATGTCCTTGCTTGTTGTTTTTCTAACGCAAAGTGATTGCTAACATCATAGATACTGGCACGATACTCTGTATTGCCGTTTTGTAGTCGCAATACGTACATCCTCCAAAATTCTGGCATGGGTGAAAAACAAGAAAAGTAACAAACCAAGAAAACCTGCACAACGGAGACTCGCTCTTATTAGCTCAGCGAAGGGCGTCATCACTACCTCGGTCAATTTTGTGCGTTTGTCCTGAAAAGTAGTGGGGCTGGCATCTGTTCGGAAGTATAGAGATATGGAGTGTTTGAGGTTCGGGGTGGTTGTCCAAACGCAGTCTATACCTGGTATAGTATGATACCCAAACGCGCTCTATACAGTAGTAGTCCCTCTATAGTGCCTGTGAAATCGCTCGGCACAGATGGGATTACCCAGTGTGATAGTCTAGGGAGAAGTAGTGCCGGTTGCGGCTATAGTGCCGGTATTTTTGGTTGGCGCATACCGGCTCTATTGAGGGACGATTCCTGTGCCTGGAATGTTATGCCCAAACGCGCTTTCTACTCCGAAAAACGTGGTGTGTCACAGCAAGAGCCCTCTCCCGTCCAAGGCTCCATCCCTAACGAAACAAAAAAATGACACGAATCGCGACAAAAACAAATATTTGACGATTTGGCGAACAATCGTGGTGTTTGTCGCGAACCATCATGACAATTGATACTTTTGAAAACAGCCGAGATCAAATTGTGTCACGATTCGTGACAAAAAAGCCAATACTTGCAATTTTTGTTTTTCGAAACGTAACACAAGGCCAACTTCCTACTTGTAAAAATGTCACAAATCGTGTTTTTTGTTGTTGACACGAATCGTGATTTTTCGCGTTCGTTAAGAATGCACACACCGGGCAGATTACTGTTCCCAACTTATTGATCTGTATCTGTCAGTCAGGAAATATTTATCTGTACAATCTGTACGATATGTATGATCTGCATGATCTGTATGATCTGTATGATCTGTATGATCTGTATGAGCTGTATGATCTGTATTATCTAGATCATGTTGCCGAGTGAAAGCCGGACATTCCGCAGTGTCTAGCACACGTTCCCTAGGTTGCACATGCCCGACAAATATAGCCTGCACAATACATCATAATCGTCAGGTAAGGATCCAGATGATCTACCTATGTATACATGTATCGTAATCTAATATTATTATTATCCCGTTTACCATCTGACAATGTGCAGGCAGCTCTTATTTCAATCGTACCATTCACATACACCTACCAATCGTCCCTGAATACTTGACAAACTTACACCAACGACGCAGTCCCCCTTACGAATCGGACGTGCGTAAGACTGCCCTTATAACTTCTAACCCGGTTACGTTTTTCCTTCGGCTTTTTTTTTTTCGCGGGGGCTGCCTTTGTAGGGACAGGAGCGGGAGAGACAAGGACCGTGACCGCCACAGGGACAGGGATGACAAAAAGGACAAGGACAAGGATGACAGGAAGGACAAGGATAGGGACAGGTGCGGTGATCATTGATGCGCGTGCGCAGACGGCATGATGCCTATGCCGATGCCGAGGCCCTGACGCAAGTGTTTTTGTTTGATTTGAGCTGAGTTTGTGCTTGAGACTGTGTGTGTGTGTGTTTTTTTTTGCTTCTCTTTTTCGTTATAAGTTGTTACGTGATGCGTGGTATCTGGTACCAGGTAGTACCAATACGTAGGCGTATTTAGTTTTGTCTCTCTGTCTCGATATGTATCTCTTCTTCTACCTATTTACCTGGTATATCTATAGATCTATCTCTTGTGTCTATATCTATGTATTAAATAGCGCCTTTTATCTCTGTAAAGAAGACACAAGTGCTTTCTTGGTGTGTCGCCCAGCCTAGGTGCGCGGGCAGCCGAAGAATACGTGTCCCGATTTTGCCCGTTTGCGCTCGCCGACTCTAACTTGAACAACACCTCCGAGGTTTGTGTTGTTGGCACCAGGGCTATTAATAGCTAGCTACAGGCGTCTATATGTCTTTCAGAAGAACGAACACCGGTATTAGTGTGTTGCCACCTGAAGAGAGATGCTGGGGTGTTAGCTTGTTTTATCTTTTCCCGAAAAGGCCTGGTGTTTATCGTCTGGGCGTACCCACTGAACAGTTCCTCGGTGTAACAACCAGCTACGCACCGGCCTTGCCGTCATTTTATTCAACCCCCCCCCCACCACACCCACAACACCC